>CAUYRH010110210.1:0-12524 GCA_963574655.1 Perodicticus potto
AACACAATGATGAGAAACTTACCTCAACCTCCCTAGCCAGCTAAACAATGGTAAAAACTCACTCAAGCAGAGATTCCCAGGAAACTGAGTTTCCCAGGTACTGGGCTTTCCAAGTTGTCCCCATGGTTACTGAGTTACCCCGCTGAGCCGCCACGCAGCTACTCCCTGAGCCAACTACCTGACTGTGACTCTGCCTTGTAACCGCCATGTTTTGCTTTTGTACATGCTTGCTTTGCCACATCAGCACAAAAAGGGTATAAAAGGCTGCCTGCATTTCTCTTAGGGGCCGTTTGCCTTTGGGGGACAGCAGTCCATCGGTGCAGATGCAACCACTTGATTTGGCCGTTTGCCCTTTGAGGCAGTGGTCGGTCTGTACAGATGTAATAAATGACCACCTGATTTGGGCCGTTTGCCTTTTCGCAGCGGCCCCCCTGCACAGGAGTAAATAAAATCACCTCTGATTTGTACCCAAAGTGGGGGTCCGTATTTTTTATGGGCGGCCTCAGTTACAACAATTGTAGTCACCACGTGTTAACTTAGCCTTCCCTGGTATCTCAGCTGGAGTCAGATGAAAGCACCAGTGTTGAGCTGTGTTCAATGAATGAAAATGGTAGTTTCATAAGGTTCAACCCCATAATAAGACTGAGCTGCTTTTCACAGGATTTTTCTTTTTTGTTGTTGTTTTATCCATTTTTATTTTCTCCACTGCGAATATTCTGTTCACATCCTTTGCCCATTCCCCGCTTTTTATTTTTATTTTATTTTTTTATTTTATATTTTTTGTTGAGACAGAGCCTCAAACTGTCACCCTGGATAGAGTGCCATGGCATCACAGCTCACAGCAACCTCCAATTCCTGGGCTCAAGCGAGTCTTCTGCCTCTGCCTCCCAAGTAGCTGGGACCACAGGCACCTGCCACAATGCCCGGCCATTTTTTGGTTGCAGCCGTCATTGTTGTTTGGCAGGCCCAGGCTGGATTAGAACCCGCCAGCTCAGGTGTACATGGCTGGCACCTTAGCCCATTGAGCCACAGGCGCCGAGCCATTCCCCCGCTTTTTAAAAGAGGGGATCTTTTGGTTGTCAATTTATTGAAGTTATCTATGCATTCTGGACACTAACCCTTTATTGCATATCTTCTGAAAATACCTTTTGCTCTGCAGCTTGCCCCTTCGTTTTGTTTATGGTAGCTTTTGATGATCAGAGGTTTTATATGTATATTTTTATTTTTTTATTTTATTTATTTATTTTTTTTGCGGTTTTTGGCTGGGGCTGGGTTTGAACCCACCACCTCCAGCATATGGGGTCAGCGCCTACTTCTTTGAGCCACAGGGGCCGCCCCAATGCCCAGCAATTTTTTGGTTGCAGTTTGGCCAGGGCTGGGTTTGAACCTGCCACCCTCAGTATATGGTGCTGGCGCCCTACTCACTGAGCCACAGGCGCCGCCCGATGATCAGAGGTTTTAATTTTAATGAAAACTTACTCATGATGCTTTGCTTGGTCTGCGCATCCTTATTGTGTCTTGTTAAGAAATCCTCCCCTGTCCAGAAATCACAGCGATGGGCTCCTCTGTCTCAGCCAGGGTTCCCAAGAGAAACAGAACCAACAGAAGCTATCTAGACCTATGTATATATCTGTACCTAACTATCCAGGCAGATAGACAGATGAGGAGAGAAATGATAAGAAACTGACTTACACAGCAATGGAGGCTGACAAGTCCCACCACCTGCCCACTGGAGACCCAGGAAAGCTGGTGGTGTCATCCCAGTCAGAGGACAAAGCCCTGAGAACCAGGAATGCCAAGGGCATAAACCCCTCTCAGGGGGCTGGGAAAGACCCCTTCCCAGGAAGGCAGGCAGCATGAATTCCTCTTTCCTCTGCCTTTATGTTCCTTTCAGGCCCTGGACAGACTGGGCAAGGCCACCCACATTGAAGAAGCCCATCTTCTGAACTCCGTCTACTGGCCCAAATGCTGACTGCATCCAGAAACACCCTCACAGAAACACCCAGAATCAATGTTTAATCAAATATCTGGGCACCCCATGACCAGGCAAGTTGACACATAAAATTAACCATCATACTTTCCTTCTCTTCTAGAAATGTTAAAGGTATGCTTTTCGTATCTAGGTCTTTAATTGTTCTGAAATGTATCCTTTGTGAGCAGTGCGATATGGAAACACAATCTAATCTCTTTTCCATGCTGATAACCAGTTATCCTGGCCGGCTGATGGCTCTGTGCTTCCTGCTGGTGGCCGCCCTCTGCCGCAGCAGGCCCTGTGAAGCCCGCTCCCGGCTCCCGGCTCCACCCCATCATGCTGCTTCTCCTTCCCGCTGAACAAATCTGCCTTTCTTGCTGCAGCTTTTTTGGGAGTTTAAGGTGCAAGTCACCACACCTTGTTCTTCCAGAGTGCCCTGGTCTTATTTCCAGCCCTGTCCTTGTTCAGGAATAAACTTCATAAAGTCAGCTTATCAAGTGTCGTTAAAAAGCAAACACAAACCTGGTGGAGAAAGATTTTATTGGAATTCTACTGAGTGAATGGATTAAGTGAGAACATATGACATCTTTAGGGGACTGAGTATTTCTACCCAGGAGCTTAGGGTATTAGCTCATTCTTTCTTTCCAGCTGCTTAGGATTTCATTCTGGAGATGAATCAAAAATGATTTAAGCAGTTCCCTGCTGATGAGCGTTCAGACCGAGTTCAGGTTTTTCTGTCATAAGCAATGCTGCCATGATTCCGTGCACAGATCTTGGCATGCGAGTGAGAGGGTGTCGATAGCACAGATCCTGGAAGTGGTTTGCTGGGTCATATGTACAAGCACTCAAAGTTTGGGACATGTGCCAGATTTCCTTCTGGAAAGATTATACAATTTAGCTGGTAAGTGACTGGACTTCACGTGTGAACATGGGCTCTGGGCCGGTAGGATTTGGCTCATCCTGACCCCACTTGCAGGCTGGAATATGTGGAGATGCCATAACAGCAGCCTGATGGCCCCTGCACCTGCCCCTCTGCCCTTCTTATGGGTGGGGCTGCGAGGTCAGGAGCTGAGGGGTCTAGTTCCTCCTCTGACCATCCTTGTAGCCCTGGAGTAAGATCCAACCTCAACCCCAGACTCCAAAGCCTATCTGAGCCTTCCATGGGGTGTAAATTCCACAAGGGACAGACACTATCCCCTGGTGTGCCCATGCACAGAGGCCGTTGTGACATTCATCAGGATAATGACACGTCCATCTGCAGTAGTGTCCAGGCTTCACACTTGGCAGAAACTTTCCTACTCCAGTTAGCAAGACACCCCAGTGTCCTCAGGCATCTTCTCCAGCCTTCCCAAGGTACCTGTGAGCCTCCAGAACCTGGGAACTAGAAAGCCACATCCCCTCTGTGCCCAGGTCTGGACGGCCTTACAACCTGACCTCCAGCAAGAGCACAGGCGTTCTTGGACATCCCTTCTGCCACTTCCGTTGTCAGTGTGCTCAGGCAGCAGCCCAGATTCAAGGCGTGGGGAGATTACCTGCACCTCTCAGAGGGGGCAGCACCCACATACTGGACGGAAGGAAGTAGTGGCGGCATCTTTGGAGCTAGTTACCTGCGACGTTTGTCGGTATGTCAACATCAGCAGTAGTAGGTGCCACCTGTTACTTTCTGATCTGTGCCAGGCATTGGACAAGGGACAGTCTTTTCAGCTGCCTTCCAGGTTTCTGTTTTTATCCTTGTTTTATGGTAAACTAAGATGCCAAGAGGTTTGGTGTCTTGCCCGAGGCATTGCAATAAGCAGCAGCACCAGGGTTCAGATGCACCTCCTTCTCGTCCCAAAGGCCTTGCTCTTCCTACCACCGCAGAGACCTCCTTCGTTATTTCCTAGACCCGCAGGGGTCCTCAAACTACAGTCCGTGGGCCACATCCGTTGGGGTGAATTGTATTTGTTCCCGTTTTGTTTTTTACTCCGAAATAAGATATGTGCAGTGTGCATAGGAATTTGTTCATAGCTTTTTTTTTTAAAACTACAATCCGGCCCTCCAATGGTCTGAGGGATAGTGAATTGGCCCCCTGTTTAGTTTGAGGATGCCTGTTCTAGGGTATTTCTTCAAGGGCACTAAAATTGCTTCAGCTGTCCCATATGTCTTAATTTTTAAAACTATTTTGGTTGTGAAATACACTATACAAAGAGTATGTAAAGCAAACCTCCCTGCGTCCGCCACCCAGGGCAAGAAATAGACCAGCCAACACCCCCGCCGCCTCCCCCACTGTCCTGAGCACGCGTCCCCCTCCCTGGAGATAACCACTACCCTGCTGGCCGTGGTAATTGCTTCCTTCTTTTTCTTTTGAGCTTTACCATCTAATTATGCACCCCTAACAATATAGTTTAGCTGTGTCTGTGTTTGAATGTTATATAAATGGAATCATACAGTAAGTATTCTTTTATGTCTGGCTTTTCCCCCTGAAAACTGTGCTTGTAGGTTTGTCCGTGTTGTTTTACAGGTTCGGCTCATCCATGTATGGGGGGGGGAGTGTCGCTTTGCTTTGCTGCAGGTATTTCACTGCACAGGTATGCGCCCCTCAGCTGCCTTTCCCTGGGTGGGCCTGTGGGGCCTGGTGCAGATGTGTGTGGCATCCAGGGGGGCCTTCCTGGGAGTGGAATCACTGCCTTGCAGGGTGGGGCGGCTTCGGCTTCCCCAGACCCTACAGGGCAAGCATCCCCGCAGCCTTGCCTCCTTGCCAGCACCTGCCATGGACAGATATTTTCATTTTTATCAGTTGGGTGTACCATGATAGAGCAGTGTGGTACCACGCCACTGTCCAAGAGCACAGTACGTGGATAGACAGGACTGAACAGTGACACCCTCTGTGCCCAGGAGGCAGGCCGGTGTCCCAGCTCCCCTTCCCCATCCTGATCTATTTTCATTCCCGTAACTTCTAATGATTAAAGCAACACTCGGAGATAATCAGAACTATCTGTCTTTTGTAATGTGGCAGCAAAGGTGGGGGGCAGCTTTGAGTCCAGCCCGAGGCACTCTGACCACAAGGCCTGGGGTTGGTCCTCTGCCCTCTCCCCTCCCCAGTCTCAGGAGCCAAGTAGGCCAGCTGTTGCCACTATGTGACGGCGTAGCAGGAATGAGAGTCACGCCTCACAGGCATCCTCTGCTGAATTCTCCCTCCATGGCCAGACCCCTTGGTAAGTGGTTCTGATGAAGCAAGAGCCGAATACTGCCTCTCATTCATTCATTCATTCTCTTGTCCCCTCCTCCTCCATACCTTTACCAACTGCTCCCTACGAAGTAATAATAGCCAGTATTATGGAGTACTTGCGAGGTGCCAGGCTCTGTTCCCGGCATTTCTGCCTATATGAGCTCATTTAACCCTGATGCAACGCTGGGAGGTACAAGGATTTTCCCATTTGACAGACAGAAAAGTTCAGTCAATCACCCAAGGTCACACAGCTCTCAGATGGTGGAGCCGGGACCAAACTCAGATGCCCACTGGAGGGCCAGCACTCAGGGGACCCAGAAACAACCCCGGGCCCCACACGGCAGGAGGACTCGACTGTCCAGCTTCAGGACACCACAAGCTGTCCACCATAGGGCAGCCAGATGATCACAGAGACAAAGAGGGGGACAGTCAGTCAGAAACAGCCACACGAAGACACTCAACTAGTTGTTTAGAAAATGCTTTCAAACCTCAGAGTAAGTGTGACTTCACAGAAAGACTCGCAAAGACAAGATAATTTGGTGTGTTTGTGACCACTAAGAAACCGACATTGGGACATTTTGAGTAAACGCATTGGTGCTATTAACTCCGCGCTTTATGCCATGGGTCGCCAGTCTTCCCCAAATGCCCTTGTCTCTGCCCCAGGGGCCTCTCCAGGACACCGCACCACATGTGCTCACCTCCTCTGCCTCCTTGGCTTCCTCCGGGCTGTGACAGCTCTTCAGACTCTCCTTTCTAACGGCCTTAGATGTTTAAGGAGTGCTAGTCAAGCATTTTGCAGGAAATCTCTCAGCTCAGTAGCCTGACATCTTTCCTGAGATCAGGCTGGGAGGAAGGCCGGGAAGAGCAAGTGAGGGGCAGCCCCGGCACATCACATGTGTGCTGTCAACATGACTGGTCACCTCTGACGTTGAGCTTAGTGACCTGCCCAGGGTGGCCTGTGCTGGGTCCCCACCGTCCACACTGCCCTCTTGGAAGAAGTCGCCAAGTGCAGCCCACCCTCCCGGCTGTGTGGGGTGGGGCAGCATCTTGAGCATCGGTCTGGGTCCCAGTCTGATGCTGCTTTGTTTATCTGACGTTCTGCTCTAATCACTCCCGCGTTGGCCGTCAGATGCTCTGCGGGGTCGGACCCTGTCTCCCTGTGACGTGTCCCAAGCTCTTATTTTTGATCAATTCTCTACTTTGCGACCCCACACAGAGCCCCGGCTTACCGTGTGTGCCTCCTGCTCCCTTGTAGGAGCAGCCATTTCCCCAGGGCTCTGCAGCTCCACGCTCTGCAGAAAGAGATCAGAAACCAGGAGCTGAGCGCTGGTGTGTCCGCTGCAAATCAGGCATCGTCTCAGCCTCTCTCAGCAGACACAGCAGGACGCAGCCGCGCGCCTGTCCCTGTGTGTCTGTGACCGTGTCTGTGACCCTCCGTCTCTCTCAGCGGACACTGCAGGACGCAGCCACGTGCCCGTCCCCATGTGTCTGTGACCATGTCTGTGTCCCTCTGTCTCCAGCCACATTAAGCCAACTAACCCAAGTTCACAGTGATGTTTCTGCCTCCAGCTGGGGACCTTGCGGTTTATTGTCACGTTTCCCCTCAGCTTGCTAGTCACCTCCCCGTCCAGCAGAGGGAGACCTGGAGCCCACTGTCCCCACTACTGGCTGCCTCCCCGTGCGGGTGCAGTGGCTTCAGAAGTGCCACATCTGCTCCCGTGAGCAGCCACTTTCCCAACCACCAAAGCGCTTACACACAGTCCCTGCTTTCTTTGGTCTTACGGTTTCTAGTCAAAATTCCACTTTCTAACGTTGCTTGGGTCAGAGCCTCTGTCCGCTCCTCCGGTCCCTTCAGAGATGTCCTGCTGGACGTGTGTGACACGCTAGTCATCATCACACTCCACAGCCCACCCCCTCGCCATCTGACCGGGCTCTGCAGTCCCACGCCTGCAGGCCCGCATCTGGGCTGTCAGTTGCACTGGTTTTGACAGACGCAGAGGACAGGTATCGGCCACCACCACTCCACACCACGCAGGCGGCTCTCACCTCCCCGGACGTCTCCTCATGCTTCCCTCTCCTCTCAGCCGGGCATCCATGGACCAGTTCTCAATCTTGACAGTTTTGCCTTTTCCAGAGTATCATACAAATGGGGCCGTGCGTTGTGTGGCCTCTTTGGGCTGCCTTCTTCCACACAGCACAGTGCATCTGAGATGCTCCTCGCTGAGTCATGGCCACTGCTGATCTTTGGTGATTACAAACGATGCTTCCGTGAATGCTCAACGCAGGCTTTGTGTGGATGTGAGTTTTCGGTTCACTCGGTAACTACTTGGGAGTGTGAATCTGGGTGGCAGGGTAGAGCTATGTTTAATGTTATAAGGAGAAACTGCCTAGCATCTCCCAGAGTGGCCATAACACTTTGCTCACCAGCAAGAGGGTCCTGGCCACACCCCGGCCAGCATTTGCTGCTGCTGTTTGCCACCACCCTACTGGCATGCTTTCGTTTGTACTTCTCTTGACAAATGATGGTGAGCACTTGTGTGCTGACTGCCATATATTTGCTGAAGTGTTTTCTCCAGACCTTTGGCCCTTTTTAATTGAATTTTTCCTTATTACTGAGTTTTATGAGTTCCAGACCAGCATTCTAGGCACCAGCCTTTACCAGATACAAGATTTGCAAATATTTTTTCCCAGTCTGCGGCTTGTCTTTTTCTTTCCATGAGTTTAGACCTTTGACTTCTGTCATCTTATTAGATGAATCTTGTTAGATTTCCACTTAGGTAATTCAGTCGGGGGGGGTGCGTGTGTATGTTACTCAGCTGCTTTTCCACAGTAAAGACAGTATAAAGACAGTTCAATTGAAAAAGGTCTTTTCAGCACCTAGAGCACAATCGGACATCAATATGAAAAAAACAAATCAGCCTCAACACATACCTCTCACTAAACAAACCAAAACAGAAAGCGTCCTCAGCCCCATACAAACCACGATTCCCCTGGCCAGACACCAGCTGGAGCCGTATGGAGGGCTGGCGCTCGGGGCTCTGCCACTCACCAGATACATGACGGGCACATCACATACCCTACTGGGCCTCAGCTTCCTCAACTGCAAAATTAGGAAACAGTTGAACTTCCTGATAGGTTGTCCTGAGGATCACATGAGATAATTCACAAAACACACTGAGAACAGCCCCTGCCATAGAGTATCAAGGTCTTAACAATGATAATGCACCCCGCCTCCTGGCCCCCGTGCCCCACGGCCCAGCCCCTCCCAGAGACCCTCCCCTCGGATGGTGCGAACGTGACCTCCAGGGTCCTTTCCTGGTCCAAGTAGGCCGCCCTCCGGGACTCACATCTGTCTCCATAGTAAGGCTCCTTGGAGGGCCTAACACCTGATCTGGCTATAGTCTGGTGCCTCATTGGGTCACTGTTCGGGCTGGGCAGAGGCAGGACGAGCCTATGGTGTGGACTCCAGCAAGCAGGCAGTCCCTACCCGTGGGCTGAGCACGATGCCACTGTTAAAAGGAGGGGACATGGTACCCAGGGTCACGCAGCTCTGGGTATGGAACGAGGGCTGTCTGATGCCATCACCTAAGCCATTTCATGACGCTGCCTCCCCGCACAGGCTTTGTTAGCTGCCCAACAGCCAGAGGCTGGGCCTGCATCAGAGGGGCCCGCCAAGAAGGGCAGAGGGGCCATGCTGCAGGGCCAGGACGAGCTGTGTTTAATCACGCCTGACACGTTCTTGCAAGTCACACAGAGGATTCTCAAGCCATTCCCCTCCCCAGCAAAGCAGCAATGTGTTCACAGGATGAAAAGAATCCCGTAAGGATAGACCCAGTGGCATGTGCCACTCAAGTACTTCCAGTGTGACAGCTGAAAGCAGTTTTGCTATTGGGATTCGATAGGGAAGAAGCATCTCCACTTTGACCAACTGTCCCCATGTGCGGCCCCACCTGTCTCCAGCACAATCCGTGGCCAAGTGGCTCTTGCATGATGCAGATGGCGGCTATGGGGACCTTTTCCTCATGGCTCCATGAGGGCCAGTGTCCTGCCCTCTCACAATATCCGTCCCAGAGGATTCTTAGGCAAGCCTATTTCCCTGCAGAGCTGACCATGCACCCAGCAGAGATGAAACATGCAGCCTGCCAGGCCTCTGGGCCACAGCCTGCTGCCACAGGGCCAATGTCCCAGCCCCTTGTCCCGCTGGCCAGAAGGCTTCCAGTGTGCTTCCCCACCCAGCCATGGTCATGAGACCCCTTCTTCCAGCCCCAAGACACCCCTGAGCACTTAGCAGGAGCAGGGCATGTCGCCCATGGATAAAGAGGAGGGCCGTGGCCACAGACAAGCCTGAGTTAAACCACCTCTGCCCCACCTCACTCATTGTGCCGCTCAGGTGGTGGTCACTGCCCTGTGGGTCTCAGTCTCCTCATCTACAAGAGGAGGCCTGAGGGCCTGGTGACAGCTGCCTGATGGATCTGCTGAGCAGATTCGGGGTGGGGGGACAGCTCCGTTGATGGCAGCTGCTACAGGACCGCTCCGTGACCCCTGCCCCTGGTCAAACTGGATACCCAGAGCACCCGGCCCTGCCCCTTCAGGTGGGTGGCAGGACTCTGCAGACCTTGCTCCCGACCCCTCCTGACCTGGGCCTGGCAGGCAGCTAGTGCCCCTGCCCTCATGGGCTTCTCACCTTCCCCAGTGAGACAGCCCTCTGAGGAGGCCACCAGTGTGCCAGCAGGGGTCGGAGAGAACCTGCTATTTATTTCCCTAGAAGTGGAGCCGGCATCCTGAAACCCCAGTAGCAACTCCCTGCCCTCCTAGGTCTCACTTTCCCATCCGAAAACAAAAGGTCAGCTGTCCTCTGCACTCCCAGCTGGCGCAAGTACCTTCCTTCCAGACATGGTGAGTGATGTATCAAAGTGCTTGCAAACGTCCTGCCCCCAACCAGATCTGTGGTTAAGAGAGAAAATGCCTGTGATCCTCAATGACTTCCTGGACTGCCTTCCCACGCATTTCCACATTGTCCTGTGTCCTGCTCCCTTGGCCAGCCCTGCATCTGTGCAGTTTTAATCGCTGCTGGCCTAGGAGCAGCGTCCACTGGGACAGTGACTGCCGAGGGACAGGACAGACTCACAAAAGGAGAAGCAACAACCCAGAGAGGGCAAGGAAAATGCCCAAGGCCACACAGTGTGGTGAGGGTGAGCTGGCAAGGCCAGGAGGCCATCAGTGCTCCTGGCCATCCTCAGGTGTCTCCCTGGGGTCTCCTGATCTTTTTGTGCCAGGACCTGGTGTGGCTACTGGGCATCTCTACCCGGTCAGACTCATCGTCTGTGGACCACTGAATCTCTGGGTTTCTCTGAATAATTCAAACCCAACCCTGGCCTGGCCCAGGCTGACTCCAGGGGTCCTGGGGGAGCGGCAGGCCTCGTGTATGAGGATGAGCTCACCCTGCACGTCTGGTCCCCAGATGCCCCAGCTGAGACCTCCCCTGCCTTCTCCAGGATCTTCCTCTGATCCCTGCCCAGGGCACACATTCCACAGCTTGTCCTCAGGAGACAAAGGTCTGCCGTGTTCAGCCTACAGAGCCCAGGCTATGGAGGGCCCAGCCCGGATAGCCAGTAGATTTCACCCTCAAGCCACTGGGCTCCCTCTTGACCTGACCACAGAGCTGAGCGGAAGGTGTCAGGTCGAGAGTGTGGCTGGGAACAAAGTGAGACCTACCCAGGGACCACAAGTCAGCTGGGAACATGGTCTGTCTTGAGCATCTGTCTGCTGGTTGGATAGGGCAAGGGCATGGACCCTGGCCAGTCCAGGGCTATCTGGGCAGTGCTCCAAGCAGTCAGCTCCTAAGGCCTGCTGGTGTCCATACCAGTGGGAATCTCTTCTGTCCTACATAACAGGCTGCCCAAATCATCTGCTCTGTCCTCCAAGCAGGCCCACCTCTGGGGGCCAGTCAAGGCAGACTCAAATGATCTCACTCAAGCCCACACAGGGCCCTGCCCAGCCCCCATCCCCACCTCCACCCACCCCGGCGTGCTTGCCTGGGCCACCCCTTGGATCTTCACTTCATCTGCATCCTCAACCTCTAATCATCCCCTCTGGCCAGGGTCCACCTCTGGCTTCATGTTGGCTGGCCCTGATGCCTTCATTACCCAGGCCACCAGGCTGAGGTGTGCCCCCAGCCTTCTTGCACAGAACCCTGGGGACTTACCACCCTATCTTCCCCGACTCCACCTCTGCCACCTCCCCTGCCCATAGTGGGGCGGCCCCCAGCCCACAGCATCCCTCCCACTACTCTGCCTGGGAGGGCTTCAGTCAGGAAAGGGCAAGGAGAGAAGTCAGCATGCTAACCTGAAGGGCGCTGTGGAGCTGTCCGTAACTGCAAGGCCATCCCTGTCCTTACATGTTTTTCTGCAAAGACAGAGGGAAATAAAACCTTCTGGACACAGAGAATTCCCTCTGGGTTCAAAGCTGCCCCTGATGAGCTAGAGTTCCAGGGAGCACTGGGGCTTACAGGACCACTATGGCTTACAGGAGCCTGTGCACCGGGGAGAAGGTCGGAGGGACTTTGAGTCCCACCAGTGGTAGCCCAGCCCTGAGGACTCACTTGTTAAGTATCTGAGAGCACCAGGGTGGGACAAGGGGCTGCTCCCTGCCCTGGCCTCTCAGAACACTGAGAGTCCAGCCACGACCACCATTGCCTGTTACTCCTCCCACCACCCAACCCAACACAGAGGCCCATCCATACCGGGGCCTGGCGCTCCTCCCACCACCCAACCCAACACGGAGGCCCATCCACACTGGGGCCTGGCGCTCCTCCCCACCGCCCAACCCAACACGGAGGCCCATCCACACTGGGGCCTGGTGCTCCTCCCCACCGCCTAACTCAACACGGAGGCCCATCCACACCGGGGCCTGGTGCTCCTCCCACCACCCAACCCAACACGGAGGCCCATCCACACCGGGGCCTGGCGCTCCTCCCACCACCCAACCCAACACGGAGGCCCATCCATACCAGGGCCTGGCGCTCCTCCCCACCGCCCGACCCAACACGGAGGCCCATCCACACCGGGGCCTGGTGCTCCTCCCCACCACCCAACCCAACACGGAGGCCCATCCGTAATGGGGCCTGGTGCTCCTCCCCACCACCCAACCCAACACGGAGGCCCATCCACACCGGGGCCTGGTGCTCCTCCCCACCGCCCGACCCAACACGGAGGCCCATCCACACTGGGGCCTGGTATTCCATAGGCACTCAAGTAGGCCTGCTACATGCAGGTCAGGTGACAAGTGTCATGCTGACCAATACATTGCCCTCAGGACACTCAGGGTGGCTCTTGGGGCAAAGCC
>CAUYRH010110211.1:0-32987 GCA_963574655.1 Perodicticus potto
GGAAGAGAGATGAATAGAATCTTCTCTAAAGACGACACACGAATGGCCAGGAAACACTTGAAAAAATGCTCATCTTCCCTAAGTATTAGAGAAATGCAAATTAAAACCACCCTGAGATACCATCTAACTCCAGTGAGAATGTCCTATATCACAAAATCTCAAAATTGCAGATGCTGGCACAGATGTGGGGAGAAAGGAACACTTCCACACTGTTGGTGGGACTGCAAACTAATACAGCCTTTTTGGAAGGAACTATGGAGAAAGCTCAAAGAACTCAACTCAGACCTCCCATTTGATCTTGCAATCCCATTACTGGGCATCTATCCAGAAGAAAAAAAAACTTTTATTATAAAAACACTTGAACTAGGCTGTTTATCGCAGCCCAATGCCCAATTTACAATTGCCAAGATGTGGAAACAGCCTAAATGTCCTTCAACCCAGGAATGGATTGGTAAACTATCGTATATATATACCATGGAATATTACTCAGCCATCAAAAACAATGGAGACTTTGCAGCATTTTTACTAACTTGGATGGAGGTGAAACACATTATTCTTAGTGAAACATCACAGGAATGGAGAAGCATGAATCCTATGTGTTCAACTTTGATTTGAGGACCATTATTGACAATTAATGACACAGTGGGGCACAGGGGAAGGAGAGAGCAGACAGAGAGAGAAGGAGGAAGGGGGTTAGGAAAGAAAACAAAAAAAAAAAAAAGGAAAGAAAATAGTGACTAATTCTCACATAAATTGGGTTCAATTTTGACAAAATTACATTACTTAAACATTAATTTTTAATTCAAATTGTTAATATGTTGTTTAGAATATTGCATCCTCACTTATAAGTGAAGTATGTTTGTAAATTCCCTTTATAACATTATATTTTCTCCAATTTCAATATCAGGTGTATCCAGATCAAGTAGAATGATTTTGAAATGTTTCTTCTTTTTCTATTGTCTATAAGATTTGGCATGATCTGCTTTTTGAAACTCTCCTTTACTTTTATTTATATAATATTAGTTGTTGATTTTTTGAGACTTTGGAAAAAAAATAAGAAGTTAACTGATGACTTCATACTGAGCCTCAGAGTCAAAGCATTCTATAATGGCTTATTTGACAATGTGAACGTTACTTTCTTGGCATTATTATTACTAATATTGCTTAATATTTCGATGCAGTAATCATTTGTTTTCTTTTCTGAATGTATTTATCTTCATTCATTCTTTATGTGGTTTTTGTTTCTAGTCCTTATCGTAAACATTGTTATCGTTATTAAATTTTAAGCCTTTTAAATTCTGTGAAGGCAAAAAGTGGAAACCTAATTAACACATGTAGATGTAAAAATTAAAAAAAAATAATGTAATTAAATGTCATAAGTTTTCAATGAGAACCCCTTAAGCAGGATTCTGTGGTTTTCTGTCACTGTCTCCATTATTCACCATATCATCCTTATCTCCTGGTACTTACAGGATGCTCCCAACACATCCTGAGTGTTTTCCTTCAGCCCATCAGCTTTGAGTTCTCCCTCCCTCCTATCTTCTACTCAGCTACTGGCCATACTTGCACACAGTCTCCCTGATCACCTTTGTGGCTGTGGGCGTTCCCAGTCTGCTTATGGTCTGTCCAGCCACCTTCCAGGGCAGTATATGAGATGGCTTTGCCTGCAAATACAGCAGCTCTCCAAAGTCACTTTCACTGTGTCCATGAAAGCCTGCATCTTTTGTAAGACTTGCATTTCCCTTTGAAATCCCATTTGCAGTATTTAGTGCTATATTGTGCAGCATTTATAACAGCAGACCATCAGGGGAAAAACTAATGAACAAAGTCTTAACTTTATGTTCATGGATGGACCCAGCCAGGAGGACTGTCGGAGGGGGGACTAATTCTCATAAGACGTCAGGTTACTAGTTAACATTTAATGTTATGATGACTTCTCCTTTTCTAAGCAATGTGGCATCTTCAGAAAATCGCATAATTAAATTAATTAATTTACTCACGTAATAAATAATATTTGTTATAGTGAATCTAGCAGACTAAATTTTGAGACTTTCAACCTAACCTACTACTTGAAATGCAAAATCAATAATCAGCCTTACTGGTCGTCTGGAAAGGGCGAACAGCATTCTTTAGCTCTTTGGTCTGAGACTGGCTGTTACCCATACTGTGAACCTGGAAGGCTCACGGACTCCTGGGGTTTCCTGTCCACGCTGGGCTCTTCCTGCTGGTGCTCACCATTCATTGCAGAAGGTAACTCTTGATCTTTCTATCTTCATAGAAACATGACACACCGAGGAAGACGTCCAATATAGGAGCTACCAGCTTCTTTTTATTTCCTGGAATTGGGCTAGGCCTGATATGAGTCACACACAGAAAATCTTACTATTTTGTCTCCTAAAAGGGGAATTGGGAGGAAAGTTCCCATGAGAGGAGGAGGGGGAACCAGCCACATTAACCAAAAGACTTTGACCTTCAAAAGTTCTGATAACTCCTGATGTGGTGATGCCTTCCTTGGTAGTATGTTTGGGCTTTGATCGTCTGAAAGAGAAACGGAGCTGGACCTCAGTTCTGAAGTTCCTAGAGAGAGAACACATTCCCTATCTGGAGATTATTATTTTTTTTTCCTGTAGCTCATGGTAAAGTGGTCCCCTGTGGGTTTCTTCCTGGCCAACCATCTCCTAACTCCATATCCCATTGGTTTTGCCCTAATTGTTACTTATTTAAGATATAAGAAAATGTAATCCTTATGCACCATATTCCATAAATTTAACTAATAAAAATGTTGTTTTGCAGGAGCCCTTTGAAGTCCAAGTAAACTTTGGAATTATTTTTATGAGACTTTAAAAATCTTTCTTCTTAGGGGCAGGAAGTTACATTTTGCCAAGAATAAATGAATTCAAATAGCAAAGGGATTGGACTTGACTTGAGATGCCAAACCCACAGTGTTTCAGTGGCTTCTTAGCTGGGCTGAGTGCTTTTCCCCAGTCCTGAGAGTGAGGGTTGATATCTAAAGTTTCAGACTAACATGTTATTACTTATAAATAATTATTTTAGTATGTTGTTATAAAAGATTTGGCTTCTTTTCTCAATGAATTTGATTCTACAGGCAAGGAAGAAAGAAAGTACTGATTTTATAAGTCAACCCTTTATCAGGGTTTGTTAAAAATTACCTGATTAAATTAATTAATTGAATTTAATTCCCTCTTTGGTGTTTTCTGAATATTCTTATCTCTTCCTTCATATTAATTTAAAATAATGCATTAGTATTTTTTTCTTTTCATAATCACATTATGAAACATTTTCTAGGCTTATTTCCTAAAAGGAAAATTATGATAAGCAATGAGACTAATGTTGGGAGCCATGAAAAATTCATGGAAACTTCAAAGAAAAATCATATAATGTCACGTGAGTGCTCATCGTTCCCAAAGAAAACTTAATAAAAGATGAAGGTAAAATAAAATTAATAGCCAATTCTGTAACCATTTTAAGAGAAGTTATTAAATTAAAACCAAACACATTTCACTTACCCCCCCTTTTCTCCACATGCTGGCCCTTCATTGGCCAGCACAGCAATAGAATCTTTTTCAGTTTTATCTGCTTATTCACTGTCTTATCCTGCTATCCCTCATCTGCCACCATTTGTTCTGTTTCAGTCTTGGTCATTATTGTTGCTGTTTTCTTCATCATTATTTTGTGTTAACCACTGCCCACGCTCTTCATTCAGGCCCTTTCAAAAGCTCAGGCTGGGTGGCGTCCCCTCTCTTGCTTGAGCCTGCTCCCTCTCTCAGTCTAGGCCATCTGTCCTCTTTCACGTCCCCTCACCCTAGGCCTGCACACTCCTCAGGTGCTGCCTTGTCCCAGCCAGGTGGTTACAGATCACTAGCTCCAGATCTCCTGCCCACCCTCAAGGGAAGGTGGGAGATTCTCGCCTTTGGCTCCCCCTAGGGGTGTGCAGATATCCTCCCTCTCTCCTGCAGGCCTTCCTGGGTCGGGATTCAGCATGGCAGCTTGCCAGGCCCTGGCACCGGGTGCTCGGTAGGCAAAGATGAGTAAAAGAGGGGTTGATTGTTACAACAGGCAGTGCAAAGAGGCCTCTCAGAAGAGGCAGTGAGAAATGCTGCGGCAACTGGTTGGCTGGGCAGGCTTCCCCGAGGAAGTGATGCTTGTGCTGGATTGGCTCGGGATGGACAAGAGAAGACAATAGGAGAAGATTGCTCCAAGAAGAGATAGTCACTCATGCAAAGGTATGGAGTAGGATACAACAAGGGTGTGGTTGAAGAAATATAAGTAATTATGTTTTGAAAGAAGGTCAATGGCAAAGAGAAGGCACAGTGATGGTTACCCAAAGGTTTAGATCAAGGCAGTGATGCCGTCCCTCTAGTATGAGGATGCAGAGAGGGGTAGAATCAGGCTGACCAGAGAGGAGACTGTCATATGCAGGTGCAGGTGGGGGGCACAGGATGAGGAGTGACAGCAAAGTCAGAAAGCAGGGGCAGGTTCCGTGTAACACGGGATGAGTGACCCACACTGACTTTGTACCTTGTAGTGGGGGAATGGAGAGTGTAAGCTCCTATGAAACTAGATGATCTCAGGCCATAATTTAATCCAGGCCTGGAGCTGGTTGTAACTTCTTAAATCTCTTCTAACTCCTGCTTCCCCAGAACACCACACCTTTACTTCCTGTCTCCTCCTTAAGGGTATTTTGACCTAGCTCTATGAGAAACCCACACATTTACACATACTAACACATACCTACATAGGCCTAAGTATATACAAGGCACCCACACTCAGGTATATATACACAGATATAAGCACACATAGATGCATGTCAGGTTCTCCAGAGAAACCGAACCAATAGGATGTGTGTGAGTATGTGTGTCCATGTGTGTCCATGGACACACATACTCACATGTGTATGTATACTCACATGTGTATATATACCACAGAGAGAGAGAGAGAGAGAGAGAGAGAGAGAGAGAGAGAGAAAGACAGAAAGATTAATTTTGCTAATAATTTATTAGCTCATGCTATTATTGATACTGGCATGTTCAAAATCTGCTGTAGAATTCACTGTTGCCTGGGAGAGTTCTGTCTTTTTGTTCTATTCAGGCCTCAGCTAATTGGTTGAGGCCCACCCACATTACAGAGGAGGATCTGCTTTATTCAAAGTCTGTTCATTTGAATGTAAATCACATTTAAAAAATACTTTCACAGCTATATCTAGATTGGTGTTTGACCAAACGCCCAGGCAACCTAGCCTAACCAAGTTGACATTTAAAATTCACCATTGTGGACTCTTTATTTTTAATGTGCTCCTTCATAAAACAAGTGGATTCTGGGTTTGTCTTGATAATTCAGCATTTGTCTCCAATATTAGACTAATTCTCAGAGTCCAAAAGAATAAAGATGTTTTCCTAAGAGTGAAGAAATTATTTTTGTGTTTGTTTCTAGCCCTTTTATTAAATATCTAACCTGTACTGATTGATTAAATACATCTTTTTACTCATAGCCTTTTCTTTATGTATTTATTATGTGCTATGTCATTAATAATTTTAGTGGTGATGAGATGGCCAGGGTCCCTGGCTAGTACCTGGCAGCATGTGACAGAGATACTAGTTCTCTGACTTTCTGACAAATATTCTTATTCTACCTCACAGCTGCTTCTGCTGATTCCAGCTTCAAATTGCCTCTCTTCATTCTCAATAATTGTCAGTCTTTCTTAAGATTTACAAGATATTTATTTTGCCTTTGTATCTTCTAAGAGCTCCTGAAATAGCAGCCCTTATTTGTCAGTTTGCCAGTCTTCTTGTCTTTGGAGTTAACTTTAGTAAATTCACGTAGGGTGTTTAATGATGCCTTTAGGAGAAATAAAGCCCAGGCCCCAGATGAACATGATTATTTATTTGAGTACAGTGTAAATATAAATTGGGTGGTTAGATTTTGATGTATAGTATTTAAACTAAATGTTTAATAGGGATAGGGATAGGCTGAAATAGTTTGTGATATAGATGCCAATTCGTATTTTATGACACCTACACCAAACAAGGAAATAACCAAGGTAGATGCCTTATTAGACCTAAATTGGGGAAATTAACTTTAATGTGCAATGTGACCGTTTGTACCGTAATAGCCAATGTACTAAACTACTCTGCATGGGGTCATGCTTTGGGTAATTTGCTTGTATTCATTCATATTTTTGATGGGAATAGCAATGATGATACCAACGATTGGGATCTCAAAAAAAATCTGTACAGACATACAATTATTGCAGATAATGTACTTCATAGTTTGCCATGTAAAATTATTTTGCATGATTTTTTTTCAGTGAAAAACAGCATACAATATTTTTAAAGGTACTTGGGTAAAGAGACATTTTAGAACTAAAATTTGGATGAATTGAAAAGTTAATATGAACAAGCATTAACTATAAAACAAAAAGAAAAAAATTTTCTCTATAATCGTCTACAGAAAAACAGCTCAAATATTCAGGGTGTCAAGTTTGTTTATTTAAAATTTAAAATTTTATAATATGATACATATTTTCAGCAAGTAGTATTTTTATAACTTGTATAATTTATGCAGAGAAGAATTTGATTTCTGTTGAGTGTTGCAATTTTCAGGGATTGAATGAGAGATGCCATGGGGTGAAATTTCTCTAAAATTCCTTGAACAAATGTATCCCAAAGTGGACACAAGAGGGCGCCAAGCATGCAGTAGCTGATGGAGATTTAATGGACGAAATAAACTCTGGCACTTAAAAATGAAGCCATGTTTATTTTATTCTGGGTAATATATTATGCACCTGCTTGTTTTATTTTTTAGACTGATTCGTGTCAAATGACTTTCCAGAAATATGACATGTGTACTGGATCTAGGCAGAACTAATCTTTCAATGTAGAAGTAGTACTATTTTGTACAAACTGTATTTCATGATACAATGAAAGTTTATTGTACTCACTCTGAAGGGAATGAAGAAACTGTAACAAGATGGCACATAGTTTTTCAAGCATTTTATCTCCAACTCACTAAGAAATAGTTTTTGGTCATGGGCTATGTGCTATATGTGTGTGTGTGCATGTACACACAGTAAAATTCCTTTGTTACAGTCAAAGAGTAGTGAGTCTGTCTAGAGATCCTAAGACTTCTGGAAAAAAGGGGACACAAAATGGCACCTGGAGAAACTGGAGGTTGCAGTGGAAGGGGAAGAAATCAGGCATTTCTGCTCTGTAAGGATTTGGTTCCTGTATTAGCCTGCAAAGGCTGCTATAAAGAAGTACCACCGACCGGATGGCTTACGTAACGAATTTATTTTTCCTGATAGTTTTGGAAGCTAGAAGTCCAAGATGAAGGTGTCTTAGGATTGGTTTTTCCTGAGACTCCTTCCCAGGCTGGCAGATGGTCGCCTTCTTACTGTGTTCTCACACGGTCTTTCCTCTGAGTGGAGGCAATCCTGCTATCTGTGCCTCCATGTTTTCTGCTCTTATAAGGGAACCAGACAGATTGGATAAGAGGCTATCCCAAAGGCCTTATTTTAACTGAATCACCTCCTTAAAAGCCCTCTCTCTAAATACAATCGTATTCTGAGGTAAAGAGGGTTTGGCCTTCAACATGTAAATTTTGGGGAGACATAATCCAATCCTTAACTCGTGGGTTCCTTGCAGAAGTTTAGTATAGTGGTGGGGGTGGGGTGGGGTAATGGTCTCCCCTCTGTCTGTATCCATCGACCAAGACCAGCTTCGAGTGAAACAACCACAGTGCCCGCTGCACATCGGATATTCAAGATACATTTGTCGAACGAGCCAGTTTCTGCCTTGAAAGGCTACACGTTTTACTCTACTTAGGCTTTCCCGATATCTCCCAGAGTCTGACAGGTAGTAATTAACTGCTGAAAGAAAGGCGTAAATACTTCCTTTTAAACATTGACTGTTATGTCCATGTGGTGAAAGAAAAGGATAGAGGCAAATAAGGAGAGTTCAGGACATGCTAAAATCTCTTTGAAATAATTTCATTGAAAATTAACAAGTTGATTATTGTGAAAACAGATTCCAATTTACACATAATGGCCAATCATCCAGCTTTCCTGGCCTTGGAGGAAACTCTTCCTCCCCAGAGTGTTCTGCTTCTTACCCCGCCATAATGGTTATCGAGGGCTTCTTAGGTTAATTTGCCTTTCAGACTTCAACCGCTTAAAGATAATACATTTAACTCAATTATAAGCTTTTCGTCTGGTTTACGGTGCAATTTCTTCTGCCCTCGGCAGCACCGCCCCAGCACTTGTGCTGTTGCGCCCACCCCTCATTTGGGGTGCAATCACTGAGGCCTTTACTATTGGTCAGCCAGCAGAGCGTCTGCAAAACTGGAGCCAGAAGCCAGCAGGGGCGGTCACAAACCAGGAGTTGTTGGGCTGTGTCAGGAAGAATTTCTGGCCCCAGGACACAGAGTGAGGTGACCTGCGCTGACCAGCTGGGAGTGGGTCAGGAGGCGGCCTCTGGGCAGCTTCTGTCTACACCGCCACACAGGGGCCTGGTCAGCGGCGCAAGGCTCGGCTTGTCCAGGCTCAAAGGGCCCCACTGGAGGTCCAGAGGGGCCTGGGGGCCCCTCAACTTGGTCCCTCCCGACAATAATGTACCCTCCCTTGAAGCGTGTTTCAGCTTTTACGAACAACATGAATTAGCTATTGATTTTCTTAATCACACCTTCTTCCACTGAGGGCTGTGAGCTAAAATATAGGGCATTTTGTTGCCTTTACATTTAAAACAAACACCTCGTCCTTCATGCGTCATCAACGCTACCCTAACCTTCCAGAAGAGATTGTTTCTTTCCCTTGTCTCTTGGACTTCTCTTTTTCAGGCTGCTGTGATAAAGTTCTTGATACTTTCTTTCTCAAAAGACTTTTAAAAAATCCTTTATGTTGGCAGGGAATTAACTCATGAATAAATGGATAATAATAACGGCTGACATTTTTGGAGCGTTGACTATTTGGCAGGCGCTAAGCGGAGGGATTTGCTCGCATTATCTCGCTTGATCCTCTCAACAGCTTTATGATAAAGCCCACTTCACAAACGAAGAAACTAAAGCTGAGAGAGTGAAGTAGCTCGTCCTAGGTCATAGGATAAGGAAGCAGAAATGTTTTACTTTCAAGTACAGGAGAAAGGAAATGGGTTTGGAATGAAAAGTCCATGACTAAAACACACAAAGGTGGAGGGTAGAAAGCAAATGTTTGTCACTTTCCCTAAACAAAAAGGGGAAGCACCTAATATATACCAAAAACCTTGAGAGTAACAAAAGGGGCTGAAGTTGGAGACCCTGTCCTTGGGGACGTTTTTAGTCTAGTTCAGTGGCTCCCAAACTCTGCAGCACATTGCAATAACGTGAGGACCTGTAAATACTAACGCCTGCTAGCCCCTGCGAAACTGATAGTGAGCAGGGGGCATGCTGTGGCCATTGGAAGTTTTAAGGCTCCCCAGACGATTCCAATGTGTGAAGTTTGGGAACCCGCAGGTCTGGCTGGAGAGTAAAGCAGTAATAACGTATTGATGGTGAAGCAGGAGCTAAGTCCGTGTAGCATTGTGTGGCTGAGTTATAATTTCTATGGGAATTTTCACAATTGCTTTGAAGTCAGGTTACAAACCCTTGAATCTGCTCTTCTTTTTTGTTTTCCTCGCGTTGGTCTGGTTAGCACATGACTTTGATATACAGCCCCCAGTCCCCAGCCGTCCCCTGGGCCATGATGTTTTGGTTCCTTTTCTTTTAGAACAAGGTTACATAATGAGCTTCAGTTTACCTGGTTTCTGAGGCCCCATGCTCTCTGCTCCCCACACCTCCCCCTCTCCCCTCACCACCAGCTTGCTTCCCTGTTTCAGCTTTTGTTTTCCATTTTCACTTCTTTTTTTGTTCACTTGAATTTTCTAGTCATTTACTATCCCTAATCTGTCACTCATCTATTTCCCTGATTAAATTTGACAAGCCCAGTACTTAACAAAAAAAACCATCATTTTTTGAAGGAAAAGAAAAGCTCCAATATGTTTTGTGCACTGATTTGATTAGGAAACTTACACACACCCTACTTCCTTTTCTGCAAATTCTTATTCCCCTCACCTGTGCCTTTCTTGGGAGCTGATCACCAAATTATTTTCAGTCATCATCTGTCGGTCCCCAACCTTGTCCAAAGAACTACCATTTCTCTTTCCATGGTAATTTTTAAATCATTACAAAGACACAGAATTCCCCTTGCATGTACCATTACTCCATTTGGTGTTTAACTGTACTGAACATATT
Organism: Perodicticus potto; assembly: GCA_963574655.1. NCBI lineage: Eukaryota > Metazoa > Chordata > Mammalia > Primates > Lorisidae > Perodicticus > Perodicticus potto. The sequence continues at coordinate 10,279 of CAUYRH010110211.1, forward strand.
GAAAGGTTGAAAGAGACATTACTATTTTGGTTATTTATCTGTTGCCGAATGTACATGAAAAGATGTAGCTTTTCTTTCAACGTTCATCAACAGCAGATAGTATTTTATGGCTATAGAGATTTTTTCCAAGCAATTATAGCTATTCATTTACATTTTACTAATTGTTAAATTTTACTAATTTGGACAACGTTGGAAAAATATAATGGCGGTTTAAATGGTAAGCCATGAGGAGATGGTTAGGGAAAAATAAATACTGGAAAGGGAGTAAAGAATTAAAGTAAGAAATGAATTCCAAGTAAATGTCACCAATAAAGCTGAGAAGCACAAATACCACAAAAGGAACAGGGACACGTATCTAGAACTATGTATAGAGAAACAGTTCTTGGGATAAAACAAATAGTTAGGCATAGGCTAAGACTAAGGTAAAATGCCAGAAATTAAGAGAAGGATGAAAGAATGGGAAGGAGCAACAATTAACAGCTAGAAACAAATAACTTACAAAGGTGTATACTCAGAAAGAAAGAAGCACAGGAGTTAAATTGTCCTGACCCTAGTTATAAGGCACAACCTTTCATTTGCTAATAAAAAACCCTGTAATTTGAAAACCTGGCTGAAGATTATTCATTCTCGCTATCATCAACTTTCAGCAGTCTGACAAAAGTAGAATGCAGGAATTGCTTTCCTAGGGCCAGAAGATGGCACTATTGTCAATGTTTGTAGACAAACTACATTCTATCTTGTTTTTCAAGGTGGTTTCTTTATGGTTCAGCCCAACAGAATGTATTTAAAGAATTATGTGTAGATTTTTGTTATATGAGTCTTCTGTAAAATACAACAAAATATCCCAAACCAACCTGAGACTTAAGAAAGATCATATATGCTTGATGTTTTTGATCCATATACCTGTTTCTTACCTTATGGCCAATATAGTTGACATTGACCTTCTATTTTGGTGAAGTTTTCATTTTCTCCTTAGTGAGCAAAATCTATTTCTAGCTGATTAAGTGTAAGTGATAAACTAATTGTGTTACGTTTCTAAGTTAGTATTATGGGAAATCCATAGATATAATTGTGTTGCTATTGTTTCAGGATGTTAAAAACCTCTGCTCTGTCTAGTTGGACATCACCATATTTTCCAGCTGTGGTGGCTATGGGAAGATGTATGTATTTATTATCACCATGCTTTGGAAAAAAAAAGATGTATAGGGAAAAACATTTTGATTTCTTTTACAGTAAATCTGAAATAAATACATTTCTTATTTTGATTTTTCCAAAATTTTGAAAAATTAAATAAGTATCAAGCAAGTTAGACTTGAAGAATAAATTCCTGGCCATAAAAGGGAGACAACAGTGAAACTCTCACACTAAATTTTTCGTTTTCGTTAACTGCGTGTGTGTACTGGGAATGCTGGGGAGGAGGAAAAGTGGACTGAGGACAAAGTCAGGAGGGGGATAGTGAAAAGACATTTTAGCTTTGGATATTTTACTTTCAAGCTCAATTCTGAATATAATCATATTCTTTGATTAAATGGCATTCAAAAGTTATATGCTTAAAAATCACATAATGTGTAATAAATTTACATTTCATGTGTAAATATATTTGAATAACTTTAAAAATTAGCCAATAATTAAAAAATAAAGGCCTATTCTGTTATGCCTTTTAAAAACTTTAAAACCTGCATTTGGTATTCTGTAAAATTATTAACCCAGGTAAAACTTCCTACATTTATTCACACAGGTGGGTACATTTCATCACAACCACATATGATTCAGACTTCTAAAAAGTAAAAACATGACATTTTTGGTTAATAATTATTTCAGCAACATTTCCCAAGCATCTTTTATATCATAAACAACGTGGATCCTGATTCAGCTCTTCTGGATTCCATAATAACAGATGGATTGCGAGACTGTTTACTGCTGCTTCCCACAAACTTCCTCTTTGTAAACTACTATATTATTTATGAATCAGAAAAGTTTCAAAGAAGCCTCCTATCTGATTACCGCTTACTGATGAACTTGCATTAGAGAAACTTTTAGTCCAATTATACAAGTTTGTTATACAGAACTGTTATTATTTCAAAGTCTGAAATTGTTAACTGGTTACTATGCCTGCTTCTCGGTGCCATTTACACAAAAAGACCTTGTTAGACAGATTGCAGGTTTCCTCATCATCAGGAAACAGATAACAGTGAATATATCAATATTAAAAAATAAAGGTAGAATAATGATACAAAGTGTTTTATAAATAATATTACTACACCAGGCACTCTGAAATATATTTAAAATGTCCTTTAGAAAATATTTCAAATAATTTTGGTTGTGAATGGTTTCTATTTATCTTTGTGGAAAATTGGATCTACCTTTCTGCAATAATACAGTAATGGAGTTTATAGACATTTTTGGTCATTGAACTTGACACTTCTAATTGTTGGTTTGAGTATCATGCGGGAATAAATGTGGAAAAATGAACTGAAATGTACCTCCTTAAAGTTTGCTTCATCCCCCTGATTTTACAATTCACTTTAGCAATAGAAGCAGTTTTCTTTTCTGTGTGTGAAGTGGGTACAAAGATACACATATTGATAGGGTTTTAATTAGTTGCATGAGAAGATGAGGCAGAATTAAACCAAACAAAGCAAAAATCCCCCCTCCAAAATACAGCCCTGAAGATAACCTTAACCTTGCGTTATGATTTCCACCCTCTGTCTTACGTAGTGCTGTGCAACATGATTATGATTATTTCATCATGACCTTGATAAGAAGCATATTTACAGAAAAGTGCGGTCAATTACAATTGTTCTTGGGCTGAATCTGAGCTAGGGGTGTGCATGTATGTGTGAATGTGTGTGAGTGACTGGGCCGGTTGGTTATGTCATCATCCTTTCAAAAATATAATTGTAAATATGCTGATTGTGAACTGAACAAATTCTCGCCCTGCCCCTAGATGCCATCCTTGCTGGGGACTCTCGTTGCCCGACCAGCTGCAGGGTCTCTGGATGCCGAACTCAACCAGGAAGAAGCCTGGGACAGATGCTTCTGCCTTTTATGCAAATAGCAACTTCATGGATCAGTTTTCCTTCCCTCTGTGGAATATAAGCATCTGGAAAATAGAATTCCAAGAGCCTTAGCACATTAACAAATGAACAGAAATGACCAAACAACACAGGTAACAGGACTGAACTAGAATGTCATGGAGGAAAATATTTTTTACAGCCCTAGTTTTATTGTAATTTTTTCCTACTCAAACTATGTGCTTTTATCACTTTCTAGTACTTTTCTTTCCATAAATCCGTAGTAACTGAAAAGTGTATTTATTGTTATAGCTATTTCCCAGCCACTGTATCATAGTTTCAGAGTACCACGGGTATGTAGTCAGAAAAAAGAAATCAACACGTTGGCTGAAGATGTGTTTAGAACAATTCTAAACAAAAGAAAAAACAAAACCAGAACATTCTTTCTCAGAAAAGTTTTTCTTTTCTAAAGTAGAACTAAGTTTCAGAGCTTAAGCTTTTAGATATATTTGTAGTTAAATAATTACTATATTTTTATATTACTGTGCCACTTCACATCTACTTATGAAAAATCATAAGCTTTATGATTAAAGATGCAGCAAACATTTATATATATTCTGACATTCAGCTTCAGCTTCTAAATGGAGATTACTACTATTTCAATAGATAAATAGTTTTATAGTACTCATACATTTGCTATAAGAAGGCTTTCACATTATACCTAAATTTATGTAAATGTTATTCAGATTTCAATCCAAGAGTTTTGTAGGGGAGGTTAAAGGGTGTTTATCTTAATTTGTTAAAATGTACCATTAAAATTAAGCAGTGACAAATATTATGACTTTTTAAATTGTTCTAAATGGCTCTATTTGTTTATGAGGTTTGTGTTTATAGAAAATATTTTAACTCTTTCAATGTAACCTAATTTGATGAATCGTTCATACAGGAGCTATAAGAACTCCTGGAACTCCTATAAGAAAATGGATCGGGTAATCTCATAAATGTAAAAATTAGCTTGTGTTTTTAATCAACCTCCCTTTATTATTTAATGGAATAAAATCATATGTGTCACATTTAGAAAAATTAGTGAAGATTAACGTTATACAAAAAGAAAGTTTAGTTTGAGTAATTTTCTAAAATTTTCTCCTTTATGTAATTATTATAAATATTTATCTTAAAATATATTTCTAGGCACACAGTTTAATATTTGGGAAGAACATATGTTTATTTAAAATAATTATAATAAAAAATTATAAATTGACAAGAACATTTCATTCATTTATTTAAAAATCTTCTGAAAATGACAATTTAAGGAGGAAAAGAAAGCAATCAAAAATGTCTTTTTATAAGAGTAGGACAGTTATATTCCTCTATGTTACTTATTAAATGTAAGATAAGAGTATGGATAAGGCATGGCTGTAAATGAAACCTTAACCAAAAATTCAAAAACGTATTTCAGAATCAAGTATTAATAGAATAAACTTAATTTTAGTTTCTCATAAGTGCAGCTGCATTTCTATTTAATTACAGGTTTTCAACAGTAGTGATTTTTGCTTGACCTACCTACTCAATCTCAAAAGTCAGAAAATTGCTTCTTTTTAAAAACTGACAATGGCACGGTATGTTTCCAAAGAAAAAAGACAAATTGCAGAAAACCATTAGTTTAAGCATATTTAAATAACTAGGAAGAAGGTCTAATAGAAAACTTGATGAAAATATGAGGAAAAGTTATAGGTTGCTTCTATTGCATGTATAACATAGGTGTTAATAAATTATATGATTATTTTCTTGTTTTCTAAAAGTAAAATAAAAATGTATTGTATAATTATAAAAAACCCAATGTATTAAAGATGACTTGTTTCTTGCTCTTTGGTAAAAGGAATTCTTACAATTGTAAATTTATGGAGATTTCATCTATTGCCTGTATAGTAGATGACAGAAAAAGGTATTTTAAAAGAGAAAAATTTAGTTTATTAAGAGATGTGGAATAGGACAGTAAGATAAGGAAGGAGCAGAGACGTGGCCTTTGAAAATGTAATAAGATTGAAGCTCAAAAATTACCGACAAACAGGGTAGGAAAACATATTTTTTGATTTAAATTGTTAAATCACAGTGAGGAGTGTAAACATTCAGGTTTTCTCTAAGTGAAAAGATAATCTTTCTGATTTAATAAGGTAGAGTTCTCAACCACAGAAGAAGGATGAGATTTTTGTTTATTTGATGCAGAGATTTTATATAACATGGTTTTAGTAAACTGTTAAGCCTCCTTTTCTGGCCCGTGAATTATTTGTGGGTTAGAGCTCTGAATCATTGATTGATTACAGAAAGAAAGATTCAATAATCACTGGAAAATTATTTATTATTCAATTTTCTTATTTTTATCATATTCAAAAATTTTTTTGTATGTATGTTTTGAGATTTCCCCCTGACTTCCTAGAAGGAATTAAGAGCAAATTACGTACAAATGAATTAAATCTGAGAAAAGAATATTATTGTTAAATCTTAGTTATAAATAATTTTCTTTTAATTACCTGTGGTACTGATACAAATTATATTTTCACAGCAAAACGTGGTTTCAATACCCAGGTTAATTAAAAGGGCTAGGTTGTAGAATCTGAAACATTGGCACAACCAGGATCTTTGAAGAACAGTACATTCAGCCAGGAAGTCAAAGGAAACTTTTAATAAAAATCAGAGATGGCAAGACATTCAGTGCTTTGATCTCTGCTAATTTTGATAGATTTGATATCAATTAATGACCGCAAACCCCCCTGAAAATGCAAAAACTCAGGTTGCCCTGGAAGTCAAAGGCTCACATTACTGTAAACTTTATGTGGGAATACCATGGAGGTTAAGCTTAATTTTTTTCCCCTTAGGGTTTCAAATGATCGTTATATATTGTATTTTACTTAGTAGAATGTCTCTTATACAATCTACCCTAGCTTGTGAGCAAGGTCCTAGTGAGTCTGGCATTAATGTATGTTAACAACTTCCCCATAGGCTATGAATTAAAAACAAAAACTTGCGGCTATAAAAAGAATCTGCTTTAACATTGGGGAAAAATTAGGATTTAGTTAGGTGAGTGGTGGTGAGTCTGCTTGTGAAAGGTAATCACCACATTCATTCCTGGGATTAAAACTCATGGATAAAGGATCCTCTAGGGAAAAAGAGACCATGAAAATCTAAATTAAAAAAAAATTTACATTTACACCCAAATTCCTGTAAATTATCAACTCATAAAAGGCTGACCTTATGTGTCAATAGTCAGTAACTACAAATATTCTTACCAGTGGATGACAATATGTTTTGTTGTTTTTATGAACAGTTGAGTCATAAAACAAAGGCATAATAATTTTATATACTTTTTTTATGGTGTCAGGAATTTTATAAGGGAAGTCTTCACAAGGTGAGGTAACCACAGACTTAATGCAGTAATGTTTTTTTTTTAATTTGTTAAAAAAGACATAATGCAATGAAAATGAAAGGTAAAAATAAGCCATGGGTCTACTAGACAAGTTATTAGAATATAACTAAGAGTCCAGAAAACCAATTCCATGTCTGATAGAAAACTCTCTGTTTTAGTTTTCTTATTTGTACAATGAGAATTTAAAGTTAAATGATCTCTTTGGTCTTGGAAAGCTCTAAAATTCTACAGTTTTGAAAATAGGGAATAAAATGTTGCTCATATTTTCCAGTTGATTGATCCCATTTAATATATTACCTTTCTGTGCTATATGCCCCAATTTTTGTAAACATTTTTACAAAATGCATTGGCATGCACAGAGGGTGCAGATTAAATTTTACCTAGGGATTAAGAGTAAAATGACTGTTGAGAGCAATGGAATTGCTGGAATGAAATTTATAGCTATTATTACAAAAATAGACACATGTTAAGAAGCTATCGGTCCCGGAACAGCAGGTATGTAAAACACTCCCTCCTTTTTCATCTACTACCAAATAAAGGCCAAAGAGACAAGAGAACGAAGAGGAAAGTGAGAGAGTGAGCAACGTGGCTCTCCATCTTCACACACAAGATTTCCCATAGGTGTCCCATTTAGGATGGAGAGGATTTTCATCTTTTGCATGCTACATTTTGTAACCACTAAAACTAATCAAAGCACACTATTAGAATGGCAAGGAAATGAGGTAAGAGTTTGAGCAGGTGTGTGCACATGTACTTAGGTCAGGGAAATGTGCAGGTCACAGAGAAGAGAGGCTAAGCCAGAAGGTAAAGGGGAAGATGGGTGTTAATGACAAGAAAAAAGGGAGTGGGGCAAAAGGGCCATGTCACAGAAATTACTTGAGTTATGAATCATCACTTGAACTCCTCTTAGCTGTCACCTTAACTCTCCTTGCCTTTAGCCCTCTTAAAAAAATTATCCACAGCCACTGAAGAAACCCTTTATAATTTCACAATTGTAGTCCTGCTGTGAAAGCCATAGTTGCTTAGAAAGATCACAATGGACTTCTGTACCTGGTGCTCTAAACTGTTCAGATCTGTGGTCTTACATCACTGGGTGTTGGTGTCTGGAGGGCAGCTAGGCATTAGTAGATGGCCACTGTGCCTTCGGCTTTCATTATTATCGTCTTTGTTTGCCCCAGTGGCTGCCAACTGAGGGCTCTGGTGGATGATTGTAGCTACAGTCTGGCTATGATGGTTTGGCTTTGATCCTTTTCCCTGGAGGAGATGTCTTACATGCCTGCCAGCCTGGACTAAAATTTTTGGTAGCCTCTGCGTGCTTGGCCGATTTATTCAATGAAAAATGCTCTAATGAAGAGCTCAATTTAGCTGTCCAATAAAGGAACCAAGCAGGGGTGAGATTCCAAAAATGTACCCATCAGGGGCCTTGATCAATAAGGCAAAGGGCCTTGAACAGGTCTGAGTTCTCTAGCCTGGATAGTGGGCTTCAGCAATATGGACCATATTCCTAAAGAATGCAACCTCAAAATTAAACATAAGACTTGGGAGAATCCTTTAATTTTTAGAAACAGTATTGTTATCATTATTACTATTATTTAGGTTAGTATTTATCTTGATGTATTCGGCTCACAGAATGGTTTTCAAGATCAGCATTTGGGTTTAATTTTGAGCCATGTAGAAACATTTCAACTTATACTTCCATTCTTGTGTTATTTATTTATTTTATTTGTTTAGACATTATCAAGCTTAGAAAAATTAGAAGTAAATGCTGCTACTTCCCCTCTCTCTTTCCTGAAGCTGCTCCTGTCCTTCTAAGACACTTGCTCATTCCTGGCCGCATAGGATGGGCTTGCCAATTGGCTGTGTGCTTCTAGAGATGTAGGTATTTAACTTTCCTCATCTTTCTAAGTTCTTCCCTTATTTGTCTAAGCTTTCACCAATGTGGTGTTCAGACTCCTTTATTTTAAGGGGATTTTTAAAAGCAGGCACAGAGGTTTAGACTTACTTTGTGAAAGGAAAGAAAAAGATATTATTTGCTAGTGGTATAATTTGCTAAAAAATTACTGTGAATTAGGTCCCATTTACTCACTTGTTTGAATTATGTTTTCAAACTATCTTTAGGTTCATTTTAAATGTTTTTTTTTTAGATTGAAAAAATTTTCTCTCTAATCCTTCTTCCCCACCTCTCTATTATTGATCCACGAACTAAGCAGGCACTTACTCACATGCAAAAGCACAACGACTTTGTCCCCTACGGTTGTCACCTCGGAGCCAAACAATTTAGTGTTTATCCTATGAACATTTAAAAAGTTCAATTCTTTATCATCATGGCATAGCTTTATTTAATTTCTTACACGTTTTATGATATTGGCTAAGTTTTAATTGAAAAATAATTATGAACAACAATTCAGTCTTTCATCTTATGCAAATATTTATAGAATCACAATTGGGATGTGAAAAAAATAGAAGAGTTTTTTTCTTTGAAACTTCTCCTAAACATAGTGGGTTCAAAAGCTATTATTTATGACTTAGTCTTATATGTTACGCTAATCATAGAAATATGGCTTTGGGAATTGGACAAAATGAATCATTCCCAGACAGTAAAATTGTCATTAGAAAAATAATAAAATGCTTTGATAAAAGGATAATAATAGGACAATGCTTTGTCATTGGGATAATAATAAAATAGCATGAGCTATTTTTGATTTTCTCTTTTTGGTAAAGCTTCTTTAAATTCCAGGTTGCTTTGCTTGTGATTGAGATCATCTTTAATGCCACTGAGATGAACTTTTAATAAATCTATAAAAACTTGTTAAAAATAACAACAAAATGTTGTGAAATTTAGTGGGCATTCTGTGCTGTTCATATGCACATTGTATGCTTTTATAAATATAAAAGTAAGACATAATCAAGACTTCTGGATTTTAATCATGATTTACAATATAACCTCCTTTGGTGGATAGCAGAAACATTGGCAAAATTTAGTTGAGGAATATGGGGAGAAGGCATAGGTGCTGTAAAACTGTGATCTTGGATGTAGAGAATTATATAAAAATTGTTATTTTCATTTTAGTCGAGGGCTTAACTTTTTATTAAATTTGACGTATGCTTTTATGTTCTGTGGCTTTAGACACTGCTAGATCAGGTGAAAATGGTCCTAGAAATAAGCTCCTAAGTGTAGTTTCTTACACCTATATGATAAAGCTAATCTTGAAAGAGGAAAGTGGCCCAGAGACCTCTTTGTGTGAAGTATCTCAACATATTGCTGCCTGTTATATTGTACCGAACACATACACTTCTGTTTAGTAATATTTTGGGGAGCTGAGATTTAGGGAAGAAAAGACTGCAGCATTTTTGCAACTAATTCTAAAGTTTTATAGGGTTATTTATTTATTGGTGCTGTGATGAACATGCATTATTTGTAATAACATTTTCAGTTTAACATTCCTTTTTTATTTAACTCTGATTTTCAGACCTTCGAGTTTTTCTTTGCTTTAGCTTGGGAAAACCAAATAAGTGCAAGTTTCCTCCAAGACACCTCATGAAAACATTTTTTTTTAAAATAAAATCAAGAGTGAAACGAGTCTATATTTATTTGGAAGATCATCTGACTACTGCTAAATGGAGTATCTCAATCTGAAAGTGAAATCTGTTTCACTGCTAAAAATTGCCAAGAGTTTTTTGACTGAGATTTGGGAATCTGCAGAAAATGTAAAAGTTTTTTTTTTTCTACAATAATCTGTTCAGTGAACAAGCTGTGAAAAATAGTTCTGTATTTTGTCCATGTGATGCAGCAGACGGTAAATTTCCATTTTAAAGAACGATATGAGTAGCTTCTGGCACCCATATCTATTGCCTTACTCGAATCTACTTACACTGAGTTACAACAATGCAGTTTATTATTTCTTTAAAGCAAAAAATAACAAGGGTTTTTATATTCTTTTTTTGTTTTCCACTATAGCTCAGCTCTATTCCTCTTTCTGGGATCAGTAATGTGAGGGCTCTTTGAGGCCTTATCAAATATACTTTAAAGTATCACAATTGTATTAAGAAGATATCATTTCCCTGTTTGTAATGCTTTGCATTTGAAGAGCTTTAAAAATAATTTACAATTTCTTTCTAAACATATTCTTTTGAAGTAGGTGGTCTCATATTGAATAGCTATTATAAACTGTTAAAGGATAATTTTTTTTAAAAAAGATACAATTATAGTTTTTATACAGTCATAAAGTAAACATGTGTTAAAGATTTTATTTAATTCATTAATTAATGAGGAAAGCAGTAAGATATTACAACCTACTCCAAGGACAATTCAAATTTTCATTCACAGATGGAAATAAAGAACAGTGAAATAAATTTATAAATAGATACAAAGCCAGTCAACAGTTATAGGGCAATACTGCATTGCATTCTACAGGTAACACTTTATTTGTATTTTTATGGACCAGAATAATTTGCATTATTATTAATTTCCTATCAATTACAGGGATGCAAAATAGCTCAAAGACAATAAAAGGCAGAGATAACCTGGAAGTGTGTACCAGACAGGACACTTAATAATCTTTTTAGTTTATTTCAAAGTCTTACTTAATTTTTAATCTAAAGATTTAAAAAATACTTTGCACATTTTACACTCACATGAATTCATTTGTTTTCTAGTTCACAATCCTCTTTTAAATCAAGTTTCTAGAATAATGTCTAATACATAGTAGGTGGTCCATATATACTTCTTGAATAGATGGAATTTTTACGCTATTTTCTGAACATTTTCCTAATAATCCAGTAGTGCAAATGAACATGCTCTTATTTCCCCATATCTCAAGGATGTCAGAAAGATTCTGAAAGAAACTTGGGGCAGCATCAAGCCTTTGGTACAGACTTTTCTCCTGCCTTTGATCTTTTTACAGTTAGTGATACATCATCTAAGAGACCATGAGGTAAATAAAAGGAAACCAGGAGTCAAATTCCTATTCTGTTTCAAGTCTCCCACGGCAAGGATGTGAACTCAGGCTGGGTAAAGTTAACACCAGACTGGCTGGCTATTGGGTGAGTGGCCTCCAAGAGCCAAAAAGTCTTCCCTTTCTGAGGACATTAATGTAAATCATATGCTGGTCACTACTTGGATTTAGATAACATTGATACTAGATTGTTCTTGGAATTTATCTTTGTTCAGCTTTAATTTATTCCAAGGAGGCAATGACCTGAGAAGTATGTTTTCAGACTCGTCAGGAGGTATCAGAATGCTCGTACAGCTATGGTCTTCCTTACTGGCCTGACGCATGAAATTCTGCCATTGCTACCCTCCATCTCATCGACTTAACCAACTGCAGTGATCCCAATGATGTACATACACATTCTTTTGGGAGAAGTAAAGTTTGTAGTGTTTCAGTGTCACACACTTCCTTGGCAAGAAATAAGAAAGACCAAATTGTGATTTGCTGTCCTATTAAGATTTTGATGGGAAAATGGGAGCGTGAGGCAATGGGATGCCAAACAGAGGACAGATCAGGGCAAGAAAAAGCCAGGAATGAGAAAGTGGTACAAGATGGAGGCCAGTTTCCTCAACCAATTGATGGGACTTATCCTCTGCTTGCTAATGTATCCTTTTGTAATAATTCAGTAGTCCATAGCTGTGAAACATGAATTTTGCCTCCAAAAGTGTTGTGTTTTTCCTTCCCCACTCAAGGAAGGCTTTCCTGTGGGAAATAAGTGACTATAACACAATTGGTTGGTTCTCATCCTTATATGAATGCTGGATGTTGATTGCCAAATATTATTTTTCTTGTGGTAGTTCATATCCTGCTTGCAGATAATAAAAAAGACAAGGTTCTGGAGCCATGGCCTGATTCATCTGCCATTTATAGGTGTGGTTTAGTCTTTCCTTCCTCCCAGGCCTTTCTGTTACCACTGAAAAAATTAGTTCTATAAACACTTTGCATCTTGACTCACTGTCACTTTGCACTTTGTCATCCAATATTTTCATAGACAATAAAATTTGAATGAGGAACTCCTGGAACATAGGTTACCCATTATTCTCATCTAAAACTCTCTAGTAAATCAGTAGGAGTCTTAGAATCATAGTTGGACTTTGTAAAATAATGTAGCTTTTAAAGATAAGCATAAATGATCTTCTGGTAGTTCCTACTCTTAATAGCTAGTGTGACTTCAGACAAGTGACTTAATTTTCTAAAGTGAAAAGAATGATACTTTTAGTTTAGGAGCATAAAGGTATTGTGAGGAGTAAGGACAGTGAAGTATTCTTAGGGAAAAGATGTTATTTAAATGCAAACCATTATTATTATGAAAAGGAATAAAGGACATAAGTTATGGTATGATTAAATTTGCTTTTAAACTCTTGAACCTGAAAGGCTGAGGAAGCCTGTACTTATATTTCATTGTGTGTACGATAGCTGTCTATCTGAAAAGTGACTTTGGAAGGATGTCGATTTAATGAATGAATAAATTTCATTAAAAGATTCTCAACTAGCTTTATTCTTTCTACATCAGTATACAGTTTTTATAAGTTTGAATAGCTTGTCATGGAGAAAAATAATACAGGTAACAGCAGTGAATTCAAATTTATTTATAATGATTAAATTCCAATTTGGAAAATCTTAAATTTAATGTACTTCAAAAAACCTTCACCCACCCATTTTTTTCTTTACAATAAATTTTTATTTTAGACTTTGTTTCTCTACATTGATTCTAACATTTGGCAATTTTTGGCTATCCAGAATCTCTGTTGTTTCTTTAAGCACTTTCTCCTCTTTTTAAGAAATTTCATCTCTTTTAGTACTTCTCCCTACTAATACTGTCAGGTGGTGACTGGGTGTCAGTTTTGGCCAATTAGACATCCTCTTTAGAGAGCATGACTAGCGGATCCCATAAAACACAAGTGGCAGACATAGTGGCTGTAACGGTGGTGGCATCCTGCCTGGCAGTTCTAACCATAAACTGGGGGCTGAGCTTTCTGGTTCCTGTTTCTTAGTCCTTAGAAATATCCTTGGATCCTGCCCATACCTAAACCCAGTCTCCTAGGTTCCTGTTCATTTTGTGAGCTGCTCAAAAATCTTTCGATAATTGAACTTCTGCCTAAAAAAGGTCGGAGTCAGTTTCTGTTGCTTGCACCCAAGAAAACAGACTGAAACAGTGCATTTGTATGCCTGAGGAATAGCAAGTCAATAGAAGAAAAGAACCAAGAACACTGCTAGTAAAATATTGGATGCCATTATTAGTATTGTATACTCTTCTTTTAGCACTATCATATGATATTATAATCACCCATTTAGGTTGTCAGTCTCATAAACTCGAATATAAGCACTCTGCAAGAACTTTTGCCTTGGTTATTTTTGTTATGTATTATCACAGTCCTTGGAATATATTTGATAATCAATTAATATTTATTGGTTGGACTAAAAAAATAAGTATGGAATTGTTGAGCACACTATAGGCAATAAATTATTAAGTTAAATTATATTCAGTGTTAAGTTTATTTGATTCATTCTGCTCTACTATGTCTAGGTTACTATGAAGAATATAAAGATGAATAAGTTATGCTCTTTGTCCAACTACCTTTACTGATTGTGTAATTTCATAAGGAAAAAAGGATGAAATGAGAAACTTATATTTAGATTCATTCCTCCACATGCAGATTTCTTTTTCACAAATTTGATATGATAGTATTACACAATAAATTTGAATTACTCTCTTAATACTGGCTTCTCCCAACCACGGGTGACTTATTACCTCCATAATCAAAGAAAATAGAAATTTTGCTACATTTAATTAACATTCTGATTTTAACTGAAAGTAGAAATAGTATTTTGTACTAGAATCTTATTTTTTTTTTTTAGCAAATGACCACTGATGGTGTGATCATTCATAAATTATTCATAAAATCAACTGAATCTAGAAATTGGACTGAGTATCAGAAATGATTATTTAAGCCTATATGTACATAGCTTTTATCAGAACACCCAGAAAAAATTCTAGACATATTTCTGGATTATATTTTAGGAAGCAGGAAATAGGACAAGAGTGGGCACCACCCTCAGCATCTCCATTCTCAAGGCCTGACTTTATAGTGACTTATAAAAGACAAGTTTCTTCTATAGGAACTGATAACCACACATCTCAGAATTGTTAGAGTTGAGTTTTTCCAAATAAGGCTATGTAAGTACCAGTGATTTCTGAGAGTGTGGAACGTGAGTGAGTTCTGGCCTACCAATTTTCTTCGCTTTCTTTTTTTCTTTTTTGTCTGCTCAGGACTAGAAACTTGCTCCGAAAGAGAAATCATTTTCATCACCAAACACACTTATAAGTTTAGACAACTTTTTTTCTCTTTTGCAGCAAGACTTTATGCGAAGAAAGCTGTGTTTTGACTTACAGTCTGACATGAGCCCCTTGTTTTGTTGCAGTCTGAAAACAAACACTTCGCAGCCTAGACACCTTAAGCTGCACCAGCTAATACGACATCGCCTGGATGGCTTGTTAAAATGCACACAGAACACCTACTAAGTAAGGATTTGGGGAGGAGAATAACTAGGGATCTTCATTTTTAATAAGCTCTCAAAATCATTTTTATGTATATTTAAAGCTTAAGGACTACTGTTTTAACTAAATAGCAAAATGTCCATAGAGCATCTTTCAGACACAATAAAACTTAAACCTAAAATATCCATAGAGCATCCTTAAGACATAATAAAACTTTTTTTTTTAATTTTACAAAAATTTGAAATTATACTATTTTGTAATTTCCATTTAAATAAGAGATCTAATCAATCTCTCCAAAGTGAACACCAATACCCCGATGGTTTAAACTCTAGGTTTTCAGGTTTATGATTTTATATATACTGAATGCTAATTGCAAGGCTAGGTAGACATGTACATTCACTTTAAAATTTTAGGGAAATTTGCTCTCTCTCATACTGGTATAATTCAAAATTAGACCTTTACTCACTAATTAACCTAGGGAAAAATATAAGCTTTTACATGAGCTTCTTAGAAAAGCCTTATGTGAGTGGGATGAGGAACTTTGTATGACTCTGAGATAACATTCAGAGGTAAGTTTTTAATACAAAAGAACACCACAAAACACACCTCAGTTTGTCTTATTCGAGGGTTGAATTGCCCTGGCTTCTGCTGAAGGTAGATAAATATTTGATCAATGTCAATTGTCATCAGTTATGAAAGTCCTTTCATTTGGGGGCAGTGTGACAATAGACTCTTGGTCTGAGAGCCCCAGGTCAAACGCTTCACAGCATTGGCAGACAGGCAGATACTCCTAAATTGTTGCCCCATAGTTGACCAAGTACAGACTAAGGAAGGAGGTAAAACCTTCCAGCATAAACACAGGTAACTTTTCCTTTGTCATGAGGACACAAAGTGTGGCTGGGAGGGCGACATGTTTTGATTAGACTTGACTGGAAAAAAGTTTCATAAGACAAGTGGTATAGGATGTTGGAGCTATGCATATTATTATTTTTTAACAACTCAAACTATTTCTTTTGTAAAGAGTGGGATTTAACAATTTTATTGATTTTCCTAATCATCAATGTCTGAGACTTTCCTTGGCACACGGAGGATGGCATGTCTTAGGCTCCTTGCAGTGGTGGGTGGCATGGCACTAGTGCTGGCCAGTGGTCTATGGGTGCAAGTGATGTCACCTTCAGGCTGAAGCATGGAAGAGCAGGTGTGATGTTGACATCTGTCCCATTTCTGTGCTTCAGCCGCTTATAGGGCCTCTCATTGACATGGCAGAGCCACAAAATCAGAGTAGCTCAGATCCTCCAAGTTACTGGACAGAAGACAGTCGCCCTAAGGTCTTGCCTGTACTCAGAACAGAATTTGTCTGATGAGAAATAAGCCTTGGTTGTGCTGAGCCACTGAGGTTGTGGCACTATTTGTTCCCATGGAGTAGCTTAGTGTCATTTATTACTAACATAATCTAATAATACCACCTTGGATACTTTGATTTTTTACTTGAAATAATTCAAATTCTAAAAAGTCTGGTTAAGTCATTAGAGCTAAACTATTTCTTTGTATGCACTCATTCATTTGTTCAACGGTCAGCAGAATATGGAGTATAGGTTGTATGCCAACCCCTGTGCTGTGCTGAGGGAAGCCTAATATTATATTTACATAGCATGTGGTATGGAACCACTTCCTGAGTGTAAATGCTCAGTCTACCATGTGTAAGCTGTGTGATTATTGTATGGTTTTAACCCGGTGGTTCTCAACCTTCCTAATGCCATGGCCCTTTAAGACAGTTGCGGACAGCTATTTCAAACCTTCCTGTGCTTCAGTTTATTTTGTGACTTATAAAATAGGGATTATAATAGTAACTACCTCATAGAGTTTTATGAAGATGAAAGGAGATAAAATGTGTAAAGCACTTTGCATTCTTACCCACTAAATAAATGCTCAAAAATATTAGCTATTATTATTTGATAACGTGTCGGTCACCCGGCAGCTGTTATTCCAATGGAGACTATCACAATCTAATAGTAAAACCCATTTATATTAGTGATTAGTAATTCTTACATCAGTTTTTTATTACTGTCATAACAAATTACCACAAACTTAACCCAAATTTATTACTTCACATTCTACAGATCAGGAGTCTTGGTCGGCACGGATGGTTTCTCTGCTTCCAGTTTGAGGCTGAAATCAAGGTGGTGACTGGCAGACCGTGGCTGAGAGTCTCTGGGAAGAATCTACTTCTAAACTCTTTCAGGTTGTTGGCAGAATTTAGTTTTCATTGTCAGCTGAGCCTGCCCTTAGCTTCTCGAGGCCTTGTTATGCGTGTGGGCACCTACAGACCAGGTCTAGGAACGGTGTGCCAAATCTTTCTCAGATTCAGAATCTCTGACATTTCCTTCCACCCTGTCCCTCTTCTACTTCCACTGCAGAAAGTTCTCTCCTTTTAAGGGATCATGTGACTAGGTTGAGTCCACCCAGATAACGCAGGATAATTTCCCTATTGTAAAGTTTTAACTTCAATTACATCTGCAAAGTCTCTCATGCTATTTAATGTAAGATCTTCGTAGGTTCTAGGGATTAAGATATGAACACCTTTGGGGGTCCATAAATCATCCTACACAATTTCCCTGGGTCCATAATCTACCTTTTTCTGACGTAGTAATTATACCACTACATTATATCGAGTGTTTTCTGTGTCCTAGGTAGTAAAGCATATGTCTCTATCTCTAGCTGTGTAACTTTCTAGCTAATTTTGCACTACACTGAAAGCCAGTTACTATTTTTCCATTTTAAAGACAAGAAACTAGCTTCGAAAGATTATTGAGTTTGACAAAGTAAAAGATTCACATAACTGATGAATGGATGTGGAAGGATTCCAAGCCAGGTCTGTCTGACTGCCTCCATTGGAACTTTTACCACACTTTATGTCCACAATGGCCACTGAGCCCCCTCTTGAAATCTCAACCTAGTTCATTATGAAAGACCAATAGGTTCCCAAACTGACAGTGGTTCAATAAAGAAAGTTATGCTCTATTTTCTGGAGCCATCTGAATGCTTGTACATGTGTGTCCAGACACAGAAACTTATTTTGGTGCTCTCTGGTGCTTGGGTCAACATGAGGAGGGAAGGTGGGATGGTGCTAATTTTCAGGGGATGGACATTGTTCATACTAAAATGATGACAATAATACTTAGTATTTATAGAAAACCAGTTATGTGTTGGGCATTGTGCTGGGCATTTACCTGAAGCTCTAGCACTGATTTAATTCTCAGAGCAAGTTTATGAGGTAGTTGCTGTCATCGTATCCATTTTACAGAGTCTAAATTTGAAGTATGGAAAATTTACGTAACTTATTAAAGTGTCCCAGCTAGGAAGTGGCAACAGTAGGATTTGAACTCAAGACCTTATATTTTAATATTACCAAGAAATAGTAGTGTCTAGTTGCTTATGCTTTAGATTGTACCATAACCATTTGTCATTCTCTCTCTTCTCTGTCCTCTGGTAATGCTGGATAATAAGAGGGCCTGCAAGAATACAGGGAAAAGGGAAAGGGAGGGGAGGGGAGGGGGGAGGATGGGTGGAGGGATCCAATTGGTGGGATCACATCTACGGTGCATCCTAGTAGGGTACTGGTGAAACTTATTAAATGTAGAGTATCAATGTCTTTATATAGTGATTAAGAAAATGCTATGAGAGCTATCTCTCACAGTATGATCAAAATGTTTCTGATTGTATACGAAGCACATTCTGCCCTATGATTGCACCAATGTACACAATTATGATTTAATAAAATTATAAAAAAATAAAATAAATTAATCAAAATAAGTAAAATGGAAAAATTCAAAAATAAATAAATAAATAAATAAATATCTGCTGAAAGAAAGAAGGAATATGAATGACACCACAGTACCTGGGACACAGACTGTTTGTTGATTGGGTGTTAAGTGGATGGCGTCTTACAGTTTTGTAGGTTTAAAAGAAAAATACATCATTTGCCCCCACACTGTTTGAAAAATGTGGAAGTTTTTATGCATGTTCCTTCTAATCATGTTTTCATGGGAAATCTGACTTCCTGAGCACAATAAGTGAGCAGCCTTTAGGCCTTTCCATAGGTTTCTTCCCATGACACGCTGCCAACTTGGGCCTCACTGGCCCAGGCTAGAAATGTGGTGGGAGGTGCTGCTGGTGCACAGGAGACACAGGGATTCCTGGGCCCAGCTCAGCCGTCTCCAGCCACTTGGTCCCCAAGGCTCACAGGCCCCACGCTGAGATGATGGACAGCTGGATGCTGAGACTCTCAGCCATCTTCTGTGTCTTTCAATGCACGCACTTGTTGGGTCCCTGAAAGCTCTGAGCGTAAGCTGGAGTCACTCACGTGCCAGTCAGTGAGCTTAGCCCCTCGCTCAGTGCCTTGTGCAGCCAGGACCAGAGAGCAGAGACCCAGTTCCTTCCCCTTCTCTCTCAGACAGAAGACTAGGTAGTTTGGGGGAACGTCTCAGCTGTTTTATTAATAATTACCACAGCCTGCTTCTTCTGTGCTGGCACTGGGCTGGCTCTTTGCATTTGGTTTTCTCGAATCTGCTCAAGAACCTGCGCAGGCAGATGAAGAAACCCAGGTGGGGAGGGCTCAGGACCTCAGCCGCGTCCTCTCCTCCGAAGTTCACTGTGTCCACTGCACTGTCAGGCATTTCGCACAGCGTCCTGTAGAGCAACGCGTTTCTGGAAAGTGAACTGTAAAGTGCTGTGCAAATGTAAGGAATTATTGTTGCTGGTGGTTCTAGTCTTTCAGGAGGTTGCTCGGTGGAGAGTACCCTGTGTCGGTGACAGACCTCCACGTGTCGCAAGTCTGAGGTCTCCAAGAGGAACACCTCGGGAGACAGGAAACTTAAGTCAAGGCTCAGATTTCTTCGAACTAGGGCAGTGGTTCCCAAACTCTGCTGCTCAGTAGAAGTAACTGGGGGGACAAGTCGCACCCCAGACGGATGAAAGCAGTGTCTGGGTAGGAGATGGGAGTAGGATTTTTCTAAGACGCCCCCAGGTGGTATCCCAAGTGCAGTGAAGTTTGGAAACCGCATAACCAGGTCCTTCTCTTGATTTATTACGAATGCTTGGTTGGAAACGCGGTGTCTGATAAAAGTTCTAATTCATCCCAGAGTGAACTAGAAGCTCTCACCTGCCTGCTAGAGACACTGCAGGACACTAAGGGAGCAGAGAGAGATGACAGGCCTGACCGGCAAGGTTGCCCCAGGCTGCCCCTTAGGGGACATTCGGCAACGTCTGGAGACATTCTTGGTTGCTTCAATGAGAGCTGGGGGATGCTACTGGCACCTAGTGGATAAAAGGCAGAAATTCTACTAAACAGCCAAGGCGCAGGAAAGACCACAACAGTTATCTGGACCTGTAGTGCCAGGATTGTGAAAGGCTGGTTTAATGAGACCTACCCCAGTCGTGGCTCAGAGAATTAACTGAATTGAGGGACTGGGAGGTTTTCTGTTAAACAGACTCCAGACATCCCTAAGCTTCCACAGGGATTCAGCTGTTATTGATGAACATTTTAGATAAATCCTTCTCATTTTTATTTTTTAAGTCCACTTAATTTATTTGGAAATTGCTTCCCATCTTTTCTTCTTTTAGATTTTTTTTAATCTCTAAAAAAACTGCAACTGAACAGCTCCTAAGCTTCTTTTCCTCCTTGGTGCTATGGGCTCAGTGAGAGCTCTGTGTCCCGATGACTCCCGGAGTTAGTGCACACAGGGCTCTGGGAACTGCGTCTGCCGTGTGCCAGGTGTTCGGTAAATGTTCCATCGTTGGGCCCATTCGTGGTACAGAAACAGAAATGAATGCCTTCAGTTTGAAACTGGAGTCCTAGGAAAGTCTCTAAGTAAAATGCAAGCACCAAAGTTATGTTTACCAAAAATATGTCAGTCAAAGTTGTCTGTGAATAACACAACAAAGTGACTACAGTCCACAGTAAATTGTGGGGTACTTTAAAATAACTAAAAGAGTGAAATTGGAATGTCCCTAACATGAAAAGAAATGAGAAATGCTTGAGATGATGGATGTCCTGAATTACTCTGATTTGATTACTATACATCGTATGCCTGTATCAACTCTGCACATAGACCCTATACCTAATATTAAATTATTACATACCCATAATTAAAAATACATACTTTTTAAATTGTCAAACTAAGTCTTTTTTTTAAATGCACAGTAATTACCAGGAATGGCATCATGTGAGGGCTGGATTTGTCCGTATGTGAACTATAAGACATCAGCTTGTGCTAAGCAGTTTGTCATCTCATGACAATCTTTATTCTCTGCCTAACTGGGTGAGAGTTTCAGAACTTGCAGTGTTCAGCCAGCAAAGGAGGCAGCTGAGTAGTGATTAGCTGTGGGCCTGCGACCTCTCCCTGCTGTTCCATGAGACACCAGTGCATGTCCGGTTCCTACTTTTTATATTCCATTCCTGAACAATCGAGCGAAATGAGGATTCCACAGATAGGGAGATAATCCAGAGCGAGCTCTGAGTCTACCTGATTTGCTTCTGACCTCAGATGTGCTTTCGTTTCTGCCTCAGGTGGATGGGATTAGTGGATGGAACACACACGGCTCTCTCTTCCAGAGAAAAGAAACTCTGATGCTTTTTCTCTAACAGGATGGAAAGACACCAGAAGATCTTGCTAAATCCGAACAGCACGAGCATGTAGCGGGTCTCCTTGCAAGACTCCGAAAGGTGAGAAATTCAGTTGATAGGTCTGAAATTCTCTACTTTTGTTTATGTGAAAAATTCTCAGTCTTTCCCCTTGTTAACTATTAGAATGAACCAAACAAGGCTTTGGACAACAGTCTGTATGAATCGAGGCATCTGTCCCTGTCCTGTGGTTGGCATGTCACTTGGCATTAACGTGCAAGCTCACGACCAGGTTTCTCTGTTTGGACTTGGAAATGATGGAGCTCTTTACAGTTGCTGTACCTGGTTTCTCTACACCCACCCTCTGGGCAGCCGAAACCTCCCATAAAGTAGAGAGGAAATGAGGTGCTGACTCTGTCTCTTTCCTTCTTATGTTTTGAGCTCCAAGATATCACTTCAGCTCCTATTTACCATCGTTGCTCTCAGGTTTCAATGATCATGAAAAACATAAGTGAATGCAGTTGTACCTCTTCCCACCGCACATCGTAGCAATGCGCATTAAGAGACGTCATGAGAGTCATTCCCGTTAATCTGGAAACTCTATGTTTTATGCACAAAGATGTTCACGGCAATGTTATTTATAACAAATACCCTAATAAAACTCGGAAACACCAGGTGGCCAACAATAATATCTAATATTGTCTTAGAGCTACCGAATAGAATTTTTTTTTTTTTTTTTTTTGGCCTTTAAAGGAGTTTTGAGGCTCGGTGCCTGTAGCTCAAGTGGCTCAGTTGCCAGCCACATACACCAGAGCTGGTGGGTTTGAATCCAGTCCAGCCCGCCAAATAACAATGACAACTACAACCAAAAAATAGTCGGGCATTGTGGTGGGAGCCTGTAGTCCCAGCTACTTGGGAAGCTGAGGCAAGAGAATCGCTTAAGCCCAAGAGTTGGAGGTTGCTGTGAGCTGTGACGCCACAGCACTCTACCCAGGGTGACAGCTTGAGACTCTGTCTCAAAAAAAAAAAAAAAATTAATTAATTTAAAAAAAAGTAGTTTTGAGAGGTTTTGGTAATGGGAATTTAATGCTTAGGGTGTCCACTGGGCTTCAAAGCATAAGATAAATTATGTGCCCATTATAGTCCCTACTATGTTAAA
>CAUYRH010110212.1:0-17020 GCA_963574655.1 Perodicticus potto
CTTGGGCTACAGGTGCCGAGCCACAACAACTATTTTAATAACATCTATACCACCAGGTTGATTCTCAACCTGTGGGTCGTGACCCCTTTGTAACAATGAAAATACATCCTGCATATCAGATATTTACATTACAATTCATAAAAGTAGCAAAATTACAGTTATGAAGTAGCAACAAAAATAATTTTATGGTTGGGGGTCACCACAACATGAGTAACTGTATTAAAGGGTTGCAGCATTAGGAGGCATTAGGAAGGTTGAGAACTACTGAACTAGAGCACTGGAGAGCTGCAATGGACAAGGAGAAACTTTTGGTGCACAGGTGAGACCTGGAGTCTCCATATGGTGTTTTCAACAATTTCTGAATGCCATTTACAAGTTTTCCTCATGAGATACAGGAAAATAAACTTAAGATAACCACCCTTGCCCTTTGATGGGAGAGCTAAGATCGTTTTTAAGGAAATTCAATATGATAATAACCTGTAACAAGCTAACAATTGAAGGATTGATATGATACAAGCATTGCCCTCACTTACCCTGCATGACAGATGATTGCCACTGTCCCTTTACTGAAATGAAGGACCACCAAGGACACTCAACTGTTACATTCCTTCACCAGAGTCCGCGTTTTATTCCATGATCCTCAATGGAAGAGTGAGCCATATGATAAAATGATGCTACTGACTAGGATAAAAACAATAGCTTCACCATTCACTGAGCATGGATTCTGCTCCAGAAGCTTGGCATGTATTACCTCATTTAGCACTCAAAACACCCATGCGAGGCTGATACTAGTAAATACAGATACTATTATCATACCAGATGCCCTTATACGTGCCATTATACTGAAAATAAAACTAAGTCTAAGTGTTCAGTAACATGCTCAAGTTCATTGACCTAGAATTTGATTCTAGACTTCTGAATCCTAGAGTATGTAAGCTTCCCCACCAAGCATTCTCTTCTCAAATGGCATTTGTGACAATAGGATCAAATTTCTATTTTTAAACAATTCTTAGAAAGCAGTCAGATGCTTCCACTGAAGCTGAAGCTGTTCCTCATTTTGTTTTGTCTTGTTTTGTTTTTAGTTTTTTTTTATTCTCTTTATTATTAAATCATAGATGTGTACAACAGTGCAATCAAGGGGTACAATGTGCTGGTTTCATATATAATCTGAACTATTTTCATCAAACTGATTAACGTAGCCTTCCTGGCATTTTCTCAGTTATTATATGAAGACATTTGTATTCTACATTTAGTAAGGTTCGACTGTACCCTTCTAAGATGCACTGCATTTCTGACATCTCAGTCATTTGTTTATGTATGGTATCTTATGGTGTGTCCACCATGTCGTTCCTTCGGGGAGTTGATCTACTCTGATTATTCATGTTGCCAGAGTTTTTCTGCTGATTCTGCCTCATGATTGTTTTTCACTGGTTGGCTAGATGGACAGGTAAAGTAAAATTGGATTGGGAGCTCCTGGAGTTGTGGTTAACCAGCCCTTTGTCAAGGATCTGGGACTGTTGACTGCAGCTTTTTCCCCTACAGCTTTGTAAAGGACCTGTACAGTATTACAGTCTGAGGCTGAGGAGACCTGCTTGGAGTGGTGGGGTTAGATGGCTCTGTCTTGTATTCAGCTGGTCCTTGTCTGATCCTAGTGGATCAGTGACTCTGTTTTGAAGTCAGAGCTGAAGTTTACTTTCTTGGAGTTGCAGCTTGCCTCATTAAAGGTGATCTCCAGTTATCACTCTTCTCTCTTGGCTCAGCTCCCTGTCTTCAGCTTAATTGGGTACTTTCTAGTCATTATCCTTCCCTCTGGATGGGAGCTTCTGTTGAAAGCTGCCTCCAGTTGGCCATCTTTCCCCTCCTCCTGGTCTGTCTTCTTTTGAAAATGTTCTGCTTTTATCTTTTGCCCACTCTTTAATGGGATTGTTTGTTTTGTTCTTGATATTTTTCTTGAGTTCTTGAACAGTCTGGAAATGAGTCCTTTGTCAAAAATATGGTTTGCCAATATCTTGTTCCATTTCAAAGGTTGCCTGTTTGTCTCTTAATTATTTTCTTGTCCAGAAGTTGTTTAAGTGCCATTTATTCAGTTTTATTGCTTATGTATTTGTATTCCAGGTCTTAGTCATAAATGTCTAGACCTAGGTCTAAAATAGTTTTATTCTAGAATTTTTATGGTTTCATACCCTACATTTAAGTTTTAATTCATCTTAGTTAATTGCTGTATATAATTGAATTAGGAGATATGGGTACTATTTCATTTTTCTGTGTTTGGCTATCCAGTATTCCCAGGACTTTTTATGGAACAGGGTATTTATTCCCTAGTGTATGTTGCTGTACGCTTTGTCAAAGATCAGTTGGCCATTGCCATATGGTTTCCTTTCTGGGTTTTCTGTTCTGTTTCATTGGCCTATATCTCCACTGTCATGCTGTTTTGGTTATGATAGCCTTTCAGTATGCTTTGAATTTGGGTAACATTCTGCTTTCAGAATGTTACATTCTGCTTGCTTTGGCTATTTTGACTTTCTTTGATTCCCAGTGAACCTTAGTACATTTCTCAGTTATTCCCTCAGCCCCAAATGGCAGTCCAGTCACTTTCTTGTTCATTCACTCACTAGTCTTTATTTACAACCTCCTAGGACCAATATCTTTTTAGTTACTATAAGAAATACCCATGTCACATGCTTTTATTCAAATGACCAGAAACAGTGTTTCCTATTTCAGGATAGAAATTTGCATAAAGTGCTATGGAAGTACAACAGAGGACACCCAACTTAGACTCATGTTGACATTTTAAAACAATGCTAAACTGGGAGAAGTGGTCTAGGGGCAGAAAGGAAAGGGAATATTATCCACAAAGATGTAGAAGAGAGTGTGAAGTAGGCACATTTTGAAAGCTGAATATTGTTTGAAAAACTTGGTTGGAATGATAAATAGTGGCCAAGTCCCATATTAAAAATTCCTGTTATTTCTAATGAAGAAAGACTTTCAAGGGTTCTGGAAGCCTTACTTGTCAGCACAATTTAAAGGGAAAAACCAATGAGAATCTCCACACAGGTAGTTCAAGTAAAGCTCATGCACATCCTGACAGGATTCACCACATCTGTGTGGCCAGGGCAGGGCTCCTACTGACTTCAGTTTTGTCGCCTATGGAAAATTTTGTCTTACCACCGAAAATGCCTTCTGCATCTGGATGCTCAGGGTCACCTGGGGCTGCAGAGCTCTAAAGTATCCACTGCAGTCTTTTCCTACTATCCAGTGTGCTGATTAGAAAGCTGACGCTGGTGTGGATCTCATAGGGAGCCTGCTTTTGCTTCAAGATACTTTAAAAATTATAGTTTTTATTTGTTTTTCATTCTGACTTTCCAAACAGTCGTTTCTTAAGTGAGGGTCTATTTCATATATAGCTCATATCTCAGCTTTCAGAAAGACATAACATAATTGACATAAATTTATTGAATAAATATACAAATGAATACAGCTTAAAATTTGAGGACCCATGGAATTTGAAGTCGTTCTCCTCAGCTACTAAAAAATTAGTCTTTCTTCTCAGCTCCTAAAAAATTTCTTTAAGTGAATCCTTGATTATCACTACATCTCAGTTTTCTCTCCAGTCATCATTTGAAGCTCTTTAAGAAGATTTTTTACCTTCCAAATTTACCTTTTATTCCTCTAATTTTAAATTTATTATATTTTAATAATTAAAATTTATTATATTTTCTTTTTCTTTAATCTACAATCATATTTTCTCAATTTCATCTGGGAGCCCTCATTTTTCCCTTTTCAAATAACCAATAATTTAATTTCTAAAAAGTATTATCTTGTTGACAACATGCTCTTAAGCATTTTCTTTCCAATTTCCTTCTATCTGTATCTTTACTCTTTCCTATGGTTTTCTTTTGGTCAATATTATCCTTTCATTTGTACTGTGGGTTTTCAAATAGAAAACCTTTGCCCATTGATTTTTTTTTTTTTTTTTTTTTTACAAAGAAAGAACTATTCTGCTTAATACTGCTGCTACTGTGGATGTTCTAACCTGTTGTGTGGACACATTTGTGTGTTTGTTCCCCAAATCTGTCACTTTCTTAAATGGGTGGTCTTAGAACTCTGCTTCAATGTGGGGTTTATACATTAACACTGGACTTTGCTTTGAGTAAAAGAGTAGGTTGTGCTCTGCTCTCCTAATATCATACCAAAATCCTCATCTTTCCTCAAAAACTTAGAGAACTTTTCTTTTAGATTTTGCTTAAGACAAAATATAAGCTAAGAGTTGTCTTGGAACTGGAAACTGTTCCAAACCTAAAAGTTTTGCCTTGCCAAGACTATGCTCTTCACCATTGTGTACAACATCAGCTTTGAAATTCTAGCTATATTTCTACTGAGCTTTTTGATATTTACCTTTATAAAATTTCAGAAAAGCCTTGCTTTATTTTCTCAGGATTTTCTCACTAGCTTTCTTTCATAAATAAAGCATGAAACAACAAAAACAATACATGATTTCAGAGCAAGTGAATAGGAATTCTTTCTCCTTTTTTCTTCAAGGAGAGAGGAAAACTCAGTCTCTCTTTTATATCTCTACACACAGTAGACATTTACTCATATTCATATTAATGAATACATTATATCTTTTGAATTTGTGCTTTCTTTTTAAATAAGATGTTCACTTTAAAATGTATGCTAATTTATAACACTTTCTTAGATTTAAGAATTCTCAGTTTAAGCAAATTAGAAATACACTTGTACTCCAACAAATTTTTCAAAAAGATTAGGAGATGCATTGAAGAATAAAATATTAGCAGTTGGTTCATTTAACAAGATTTTTTGAAATGCAAATGATTTATTACTTTAGTCTGTGCTTGAGATTAGTAGTATGGATTTGAGCTAAAATAATAAACATGTCCCTTGATCATTCTAGCTCTATACCTAATTCCACAATAACAAAACTTTAAAAAATATCAGCCTTTCATTAAAGACATTTTTATAGGTTTTATTCATTTATTTATCCTTATAAAATTTTCCTATTTTTCTCTTTAAGAATTTATGGATTCCTCCTTTCATAACAGATGGGCCTATTTTCAAGTCTACTTTTGCTTTCTATGCATCAGTAATATAATCATTATTATTCTCACTACTAAGATCTGGTTTATTATCTGTTAAGAACAAATATTCCTCACACTCAGTTCTTCAATAGTTGATTTTTCTTATTTATGTTCTCAGTAGGCATATCCTCTTCACTTATTGAAAATGTAAATTCATTCTTTTCCATAAAAGAATTATCATCCATCAAATTAATCTACCTTGATTATCATTTCCCCCTTCATTACTGCAATCTGAAATTCATATTTGTCTGTTTCTTAATTAGCCGGTACATATCCCAAGGGTTCTTGGCATTTTCTGGAGCTTAGAATCATGTAGTACAAACAGACATACTACTTAATGAACTGATATGTAAATAGACTTTATCCCTAAGAGCTCCTGAGCTTGAAAAGGATAACAACTTTATTGGACATATCCCATCTATTTAAAAGATAACCAATTCATGCCAAAGATTCACCATTTATCCATACTTTATCTATTCATTACAGCTTAACAAGACAATTTGCCAAACATGTAAGAGATTTTATGAATGGTGTATTTTCTTCAACTGAAACCAAAGTAGCATCAATATCTAAAATGAGAATGGGGAGGGGTTGATGAAGTAAGAAATTTTATGGATGTCTAATTCATCTGTATGGAAAGCCAAACATTTGATAAAGCAACTTGGCTTTAGCAACATCTCCCCCAGTGGCATAATCTGATGTGCTGGCAGGCTGATTTGTTGGAGGCAGAAATCAACTGAAAGATGTAGCTAAGCACCTTATGAAAGATGTGTGATAATGCAATAATTAAGTGAAGCCACTGTATTTACATTTAACTATAGCACATTGCTTCCACATGCTCTGGAGTATAGGAAGACAAACATTTTTAAAAAGTTCTTATGATTCCAAAGCATGAAACTTCAAGAGTGTGGGGGTCAATGAATTAGAAAAAAATTATAAATGGAATTTTGATTACACAAAGTCAGGAAGAGGGAAAAGACACACACACACATTTCAGTCAGTGGATCTCTCTAATGGAAAATAGTTTTTAATATGTAAGAATCACAGGTTTATTGACAGTACATTTAAAAGTGTAAAGAAAATGTAGTTTTGTATACAAAAGGTAGTTTTGTGCAAATGTAGTTCTGTTAACCAATATTTGTTCCTTTTATAAAATAAATCTTTTACAATGTGTATATATATAAAAAATATTGAATAAGATATGTGTAGGAGATACTATGCAGACATAAGGAGAAAAATATTTATGATATTATATAGGTTTTAGACAGAAGAAGAGAGTTAGTGCTTTAACAAGAAATATCATCCTGTATCATGATTACCGAGTTGACACAGACAATGATCTGCGCACAATGGTCATCAATAGTCTTCAAGTTCTTTGTCAAAAATTCTGCAATAGTCTGGGTGGCGCCTGTGGCTCAGCAAGTAGAACGCCGGCGCCATAACTGAGGGTGGCGGGTTAAAACCCAGCCGCAGCCGAAATGCATCAAAAAATAGCCGGGCGTTGTGGCAGGAGCCTATAGTCCCAGCTACTTGGGAGGCTGAGGCAAGAGAATTGCCAAAGCCCAAGAGCTGGAGGTTGCTGTGAGCTGTCACTCCACTGCACTCTACAGAGGGCAATAAAGTGAGACTCTGTCTCTACAAAAAAAAAAAAAAAAAAAACCTGCAATAATCTGATTAACAAAGGTGCATTCTCCTACCTAACTTAATAACTAGTCTTCAAGATTCCAGATTAGGAATTGAAAAATGTAGTTATCAAATTATTTCCTAGAATTCTTATGGATAATGTGTGCAAATGTAGATGGAGTGAGTGTTCAATTAGGAAAATTTGTAATGGCCTAATATCTGTATTTAAGAAGTGATAAGAAAGATACAGATGGTTAACTAGAAAGTGACTTGGAACTGCACAATCTAGAATCTTCTCTCACTTCTGAATCTTTAATACATTTTTGGATAATGGTCTTGGTGATGGATGTGTCAGGTATTATAGAGATAAGAAAGATATTTTATATTCTGAATGATGATATTAGGTTCCAAAAGGATCAAATATTATAATATTAAAAAGATAATAGAACCAGTCATTTATATTATAAAAGTACAAAAGAGTTGAGAAGAACATAATAAGAAATTTATGAGAAGAAAAACAAAAATAATTTATTGGTTTTAGTTGATCTCAAGTTCAAGTCAGTGTATGTTATTCAGTTCCATACAACATAAACATCTGCACTGTTACAGAAAACACTAGGACCCAAAATTCCGTACCAACACTGTCAGGTTTCAGGCACTAAAGAGGATGCAAGCAACATGGAGCAATTAGTTTATTCATTTGACAAAGATTTTGTGCACCACCTATTCTGTATCTACATCTATCTGGTGATTATCTGCTGATAAAGATATGAGAGTCTGAATGCATATGGGAAAGGGATAAATATGAGATAATTAAATTTACTATGAAAGCTTTTAAAATCAATTATAGTATTTGATAACAGCATATTACAGAAAGCCCTAAATTAACTTAATCTGGATCACCTTACTTTCCTCCAATCTGCTGGAGGATCCAAATAGGAATTCCTGTTGTCATTCTAGCTGTATCTTCATAAGGTGTAAACTCTTCACCCTTTTAGCCCTGTAGTTATTTTTGTGGTTGAGTGACTATCTCAGTTGCATTGTAGCGGTATCCCCAAGCACAGAAGATGCCTGTTGGGCATATTGCATGTAACAAAGGCTGTCATCCCAGGTAAAACACTTCTTAAGGAAAAAGGAAACTGAGGCAGAATAAAATGTGGAACAGTGAGTAAACCTGAAGCTAGAAGTAATAGCATAAAAACAAAGAGCTGTCTGTCTCTTCAAAATTCCAAGGTATTTATAGAATAAATCCTTTTGGGTGATGAGCTAATTAAGGAAGGCACACACTGGCACCCTCTAGAAACCTGGAACTGGATTCATTCATAGTAAATCTGACGAAAATAGCATACATTTGATGATATTGGGGTTTCACAATCTAAATATGTAATCATTATACTTAGTTTTATACTGTTTCTCCCCCAGCTTATTGGGCTGCCTTCTATAACTGTTTTTGGATGTTATATATTGGGTTATGCTATATAACAGTTTCCCAAATGTTCAGGCTGGGCCTAGTCTAAAATGCAGTGAGATACGGTTAGCTGGTTTTAATTAAAATTATGCAATATAATCTATAAATCCACAGCTTTATTTATAAAGATGTCATTACACTCTTTGCTGGAAGTGGCAAATGTCTGAGTGCGGCACTGTGAGCTCTGTCCACACACACTCTTTCCTAGAATATTGTTACATGTGACCACATGAAATATGACTAGTGTGAGGTACCCTTGACCATTCCTAGTGAATATTTGTGAAGTTCTGCGTTTATGTAAATTTTAATTTTAAAAATACCTATATAAATATTTTCTTCCTGCAATTTATCAACATTGTGCAGACCAGCGCCCTACAGGAAACCCAGGAGAAGGTGAATCATTCCTCTCTATCTGTATTACAGCCATATGTGCTCTGGGGCTTCACTCTCAGAAATGTCTGTGGATTCTGATGGAAACGCTCTTACAGCCTGTTCTCTGCAGAGGAGCACAAAATAATTGAGAAGATGCTGCATTAAACTAAGAATTTGGAATAAAATTTAATGCACTTTGAATATACACATATTGTAATAGCTTTATCAGACATTTTTCTATGTTCTCAAAATTGCAGGGAAACTGTCCTCCAGAAAATCTGAGCTTCTCCTGAATATATGCTGTGAGTAAGTAAAGATATGAATGAATAGACAAACTCTAGCAATGTGTTAAGCATTATGAAAAGATCTTTGCACACTCAGCTTGCCTTTGACTTATCTATATGCCATCCCTTATTCAGATCCCTTATTTACTTAATTTTTAGTATTATACTTATTTTTGTAAGAAATCTCAAATGTTTATGGATGCTAGAAGATAGAGAATGAGAGATAAGAGATGATCACCATGACTGCAGATAACCACTGCACAAGTACTATTATAAAAACTACCTAATTCAATGTCACATGCCAGCTTTTATTATGAAAATTATAATTGCTTAAAATCTCTAGAAAAAAATCTATATCATACGATGTATGATTTATATGCATGATATAGAACACAGACTATATGGTATATGTATAATATGAAAGATATACAAAGAGTGCCAAAAAAGATACACAAATTTTAAAAAAAGGAAAAACCTGTACTAAAATTGTCATAGAGACAATTTGACATTCTACAGATGGCTACATGCAAACTTCTAAAACTTACGAAAGAATACATTTTGTCAGAGAGACTTGTTCTACGGCTATCAGGAAGATGATACCAAGAGTTTTTCTCCATGAAACAAACTAACCAAAATCAAGTAGATCAAACAATGAGGCAGGCAAATAGTCTACCTGTTTTAACCAAGCACCCTATTGGTGAATCCCTTGCAACTGATTTTCTGTAACCTGATATATTAATCCTTGTTCAATAAGCAGTGTTTGTAACCACACATCCTCCCAGCAACCATCCATCCACCAGTCTGCAATTGAGAGCAATTCAATTATCTAGTACAAAGTTAACAACAGAGGTTGAAGAAGTCTGCTGTGCAGCCATAACCTTTGTGGTAAAATCTGCTATAGATTCTAATCATTGCCTCATTTATATTTACACCAAAAGATGGAAAACAGAACCTAACAAAAGATGCCCACTCAGAAAGGCAAGGCCCTCCTGCCTTTTAATTCATGTTACAGGTTAAGAGGAGAAGACCAATATTCCGTTCCTGACTGATTACGAATCCACAAAAGTACCATTAAATATCTTACATTGGCCTTTCATCTTCCATCCATCAAGACCTAAGGCTGCCCATAAATAAGGTTAAGAAATTATGCACAAATAAAAGTATTCCTCATGGGTGTACACAAGTCCTTTTTCAGTTATATTGTTCATAGAGACATAACAGGGAAAATATTAAGGGAGAGGAGGTTTTTATGATAGCAGAGAAGTCTTGATCTGTTATCTTGGAAAAATTGCCCATGTGTAGATTCCCTTCTGCTTCCAGGGATGAATTTCCCTGGTTAGTTTTACCTTAAGGTATCCAATGTGTGTACAGCTTCAAGAGTCTGTAGGGGCTGTTCTGAGTTGGGAGAGAGATTGTAGATCCAAGGTTCAAGGTCTTGAAATGTTGCTGTAACATATGTGGCCAGAGCAGACTTTCTCTGATCCTGTTTCCAGAAGACCCAATCTCTGGGTTCTAAATCATAAATGTTTGATTGTCCTCAGCTACTGGATTATGAAGGAGTTATTTTACCTGGTGAAAATATTCTTTGACAAAATGCATTAAACAATTGCAGCATTTGGTCTTACCAGAGTTTAGGAATGGAAGAGATATGAAATTCTATCAGGGAGCATTGGCCTTCCAGTGATGATTTTATAAGCAGTGAACTTATGCTTTCCACTGAATGTGGATCCAATTGTCATCAATTAGTAATATATGTGGCCATGGAAATCGAGTTGATTTCATTACCTTTGTCTATTACCACTGTATCCTAATATTTTATTTAACTGGTTTGTAACTTGTCCAGTGAAACAAGTACCCCATCCCTGGAGAGTTTTCCAGAATGCCCTCTGTGGGAAACATGTTTTGTAATAATCTCTTAGCTATAGCTATAACGTCAGCCTCCCCTCATGGGAAATCTGTGCAATCATAGTAAAACAGTCTTATAAAATGGAAATTGACTGAAATCCCTCTATAAAAGTATAAACAGCCCATCAGATAGTATAAATGTACCTGAAGATTTGATTGTTTTTCTCAGGATTATGTATTAAACAAACCAAAAATCAGTCATAAACCATTTTCAGAATTTAGAACAGCCACTACATGGTTTTTGAAAATAGTTTGTATCATTTTATCTCTTCCCTGATGTGCCTTGGGATGAAGAGCTTCTGATCAGGGACACTCTCAGGACTAAGGGAGGACCAGCCAGGTGGCTGTCCAGGCTTTCCTGGATCCCACTTTAATCATGGATTCATATCTTCTAAATATACAGGTTTATTTCTTCAGTTCAAGTGAACAACTTTATCTACTAAATGGTTTTTCACAGGTAATTTGACGTGGATTATGGAGTTAATTCAAACTGTATATCTTAATTTCTGTATTTGTTGATGCAGCATAAATACCTGAAGAGTATTTCCTTGTTATTCTAATCAATTCTTATCCTGTTTGGATATAAAGCAATTAGTCTCTTTATTAGAGTTCAGAGAATTCTTACCAACGCCAAAGGATATACCCTAAAGATGTAAACTTGCATTTAAGAGTGCTTGTCAAGGTCTTTTCCAACCTTTTCATGAACCTACTGAAGACAGAACACTGTTGAGCTATAATTGCTTGAAAAAATAATTTAGAAGAAGCATCAGAATAAAGGAATTAATTATGGGCAATACTTAAAATTTTAAAATTGGCCACATTTTAAAATTTAAAATACTTAAAATTTTTAAAAGGCATATTTGACAATAAAATATTTTTTTATATTTTATTCAAAAGATGATCAAAAATATTTCTACTGTCTCTTATTAATGCTATCTGAAAATCTTGTTTAAGAGAGAAAATCAACTTCTACCCTTATGGTAGTGTATTACTAACCTAGTTGCAATAAAACCTTATAAATAAATCTGTCTAATCTCAGTCAGCATTTGTGTACTTAGGATAAGATATCCATAAATTTTTTTGTAACTTCTTAGGAATTTTTTAAAATTTTGTTTCATTCTCTAACTTTTTATATCCATTTAGTTCTATCTATATCATTCCTTTCTATTTCAAGTTCTATTCAAAATAATTTTTAAATAACCTCTAAAGGAGACAAAATTACTTTTATTAATACTTTAACAAAGATCATGTTTTATCTCTTTCTTATACACCTTCTCACAAAAGAAATCTTCTTGTCTTTATACACTATATATAGAATGATTTCTCCTATATTTAGTATTTTAATAATATATAACCTACAATTTTAACTCTTAGTAACCCAAATTTTCATTTAAATACCAAGGAATTAGGCAATTTTAATTATTATGTGCCAGGTACAGAGACTAGGACACAGGCAGGGAATTTTAAGATGCTGCCTGGAGGATCTAACTCTTCCCAGCAAGACCAGAAGGCAAAGATGAGGTAGAGAGGACGGGGCCATATTAGGCTTGGCCAATATGGCCAGATGTCCCCAGCACTGTGGAAATCCTCCTGTCCTCAGGCCTTCCCATATGCACTTTTCTAGACTTCATAACCTACAGGCTCAAAACCAAAGATGTAAATTCACAGATAAATCAAGCAAATATAAAAAATGTCACAGAAGCAATAGTTTTATGAACTTGGAACATCTATCAGGGAACAAACAAATATATCTTAGCAGTAGACCTAGGCAAAATTGTCCAAAATATTGAAGATGTTTCTATTTCACATTATTAACAATTTTAAAACTAGCCTTTTTTAAACCAAAGATTACTAAAATCATGAAAATTTGAAAAGCATTTGAGCTAGTAATTTCTTTTTTTTTCAGTTTTGGCCAGGGCTGGGTTTGAACCCACCACGTCCAGCATATGGGGCTGACACTTTACTCCTTCAAGCCACAGGCACTGCCCTGAGCTAGTAATTTCTTAATGGTAAGAATAGTATAAGACTAAATAGTAAATACATACACTATTTAATAGTATATGTAAATACTAAGTATATTTATACTAAATAGTATGAGCTCATTTATTTATAATTCAGTTTGATACCATGTAGACAACATAGTAACACAAACATGTACATGTATATATGTAAACATACAGAAAAACAGGCTATTTTAGACTTAAGACAGGTAACACTCACTATTTCAAAGGACAGTTAGATTAAACTATGCCTCTGTAAATGGAACAAGTTAAAGTTTATCCTTCTCCTCTGTAAGGCCCTTACCAAGTTTTAGAGAAAATGGACTGGCAAATTTACATCTCAAAGCACAGAGAAGAATGTATGCTTTTGTAAGAAGGAGTTTGGATATGTCAGAAGAGAATATTTAAAATGGATAACGAGGTAACATAAAATCATAGGAATCCAGCACAGAATTTTGTAAGAATACCAATTTAGTTAGGTAGCTTCTAATTTTAGTCTTCATTTTTTAGTTGAACTGCTGTCAGAGCAGAGCCCATTAAGAAATGGAGCAAAAAAAGCATTCTTTATGCCTGGATTCATCCTGGGTAGCTCTGAAAAGAAGGAAGCTTCCTTTTACGAATGGCCTACCTTTTATGA
Organism: Perodicticus potto; assembly: GCA_963574655.1. Taxonomy (NCBI): domain Eukaryota; kingdom Metazoa; phylum Chordata; class Mammalia; order Primates; family Lorisidae; genus Perodicticus; species Perodicticus potto. The sequence goes on from CAUYRH010110212.1 coordinate 13,386, forward strand.
ACACTTTTTCTAGCCTTTACAGTGGGATAGCAACTAAGGTAAGAATAGCCGATTGATTTTTTTTTTTCTTCTCAATTAGTTGCTTGAGTTTTTTGTTTACCTTTCCTAAAAAGTCTTTTAAAAGAGATAATTAAAGTATGAAATCTTTTTACAGCTTCTTTACATCAATAGGTGTTGCTAAGTGAGCCTGATTCAAGGCCCTCAACCCTAAAACACTTCACTGTAACATAAATGTAAATTATTACTAGTAAGATTTCACCAGGTTTTTCAGCATTTGCTGCTTCTGTGTCCTAATAACTACACATGTAAAGGTCAAAAACTCAGTTCTTCAGAAATTAAGACTCCATTTTTACATTGAATCCTGAGTTTGGCAATCAGGTCTTTTAGGTCAACTTAGTCCATGATTGTTCCTTGCTTAAGCACACAAGAAAAAGAAACAAAGGAAATAGAAGACAAAATCCCTACAAATTTCCAAAAGTGAGAGTTTGCACCCACTGCTGTTATTTGCCAGTTCTGTCTGACCCAGTCAGTTGTCTGAGTCGTCTACCTGGATCCATTCCGATTCTGGACCCAGAGCACTTTCTGCCTTGACTTTCAAGCTCAGCCTGGATTCAAACTTTGCCGTGACAAACTCGGGCAGGTCAAAACACCAATTCACAGAGTAGTGAGACAAAAATAGTCACAACAGCTGGTGCCTCACTCAGTCACGCCATGTCTTTGGGAGTCAATAGAAGGTCTACTTTGAATCTCACTTCTAGTATCATCAGTTTCAGAAAAATACTTAAGACAAAAAACAGAACTTAATTTAGAAAAGAATGATTCACAAACTGGACAGCCCCAAAGACGGACTCTGTTCAGAGTATCTTCATCAAGTTGGCATGATTGGTCTCTTGGAACCAAGTGCAAGAGCTCAGTCTAAAACAACAATTCTCATCATTTCATTCAACACCTTGTAATATTTTACCCATAGGTTCCACCCTGCCTGCTATTACTGGGCTGCAACAGGCTTCAATATAGTTAGTTTTATTTTTTATGTTTTTCCTTTCATTTCTATTATCTGTGTTTCCTTATGCCTTAGGTATAGCTCTAGTAAATAGGATACAGCAATCTCATAAATTCTTTCTGACAATTTTAATTTTTAACAAGCAATTATTATAATCTCATTATATGTATTGTAATTTATAGTTTGTATATATTTATTCCGATCATCATCTCAGGCTTTCTATTTGCTTAACCTTTCCTGTTTGTTTTATGTTTGCTTTCTGTTAGATGGGAGCTGTTTTTGTTGCACTGGTTTGGAAGTTAAAAATAGTAAACATACTTGTATTTCTTCAGCTTGCTTGCTTTCCCTTTCTTTAGCACTCTGTTTTTCATATGATTTAGATTTGACCGAGACTATAGCCCTTTGAGATAGCACATTTTGAACAGGAGCTCTTGTTTGTTTTTTCATTTCTGTAGCCCTGCGTGTTCATCAAAATAGCATTTCAAAGTCCCCAAATTTCTGAGGCCTGTGGGCCCAAGACCACATACGAAAATTGTCCACTTGTCTGATGTCTCACTTCCTCCTCATTTTATAATTCCAAAAGATTCATTTCAGAACATTTAGTAGAAGGATTTTTTTTTTGTTTGGTTGTCTATTTTATTAATCCAGGCTTGTTGGTTATTTTCAGGATACAACATTTGCTATAATTTTAGAAAGAGAAGTTACCTGAGAGAGTTAAAGAAGGTAAAAGAATATCCCTAGCGATGAGTACTTTGACTTTGAAACATTTCAGTACTCCGTTTAATTGGACTTGTGTACATTCTAATGAGCTGTGTGTGTATCAAAATCATTCTCTTTTTCCTTTAGAAGAATGTATGGTATGCCCTTTAAATCTGCAAGATTTGTATTACTATAGCTCATCTCAATTAAATGCTTCCTGAACATTTGATATGAAAATACCTGATGTGAGGACAGTGCCTGTGGCTCAGTGGGTAGGGCACCAGCCCCGTATACTGAGGATGGCAGGTTTGAACCTGGCCCCGGCCAAACTTCAACAAAAAATAGCCAGGTGTTGTGGTGGACACCTGTAGTCCCAACTACTTGGGAGGCTGAGGCAAGAGAACCACCTAAGCCCAGGAGTTGGAGGTTGATGTGAGCTGTGATGCCACAGAACTCTACCAAGGGTGACAAAAATGAGACTCTGTCTCTAAAAAAAAACAAAAGAAAGAAAGAAAGAAAAAGAAAATACCTGATCTGAACATTGCAAGTAGTCTTCAAAAATTTAATTAAATTTCTTTAATGTATTTCATGCATTTATGGCATCAAAGACCACATTACTGCAAATTGGTTTTAATGATGATCTTCTTTACAGCTGTGAATTCTAAAAAAAAGAAGAAAAGTCAATTTTAAATCAATTTGGATTTTGTAAGTTCTATAGACTATGTTATTCTTAAATTTAAAAAGTAATACAAATCATGTTTACACTTTTAAGTGAAAATAAACAGCTGAAATAGATTTAGAACTATTCAGAAATGTTTTGCAGCAATTAGACAATGCAAGCATAATGTTTCCATTCATCTTAGGGTCACATAACAGAGAATTCTATTCATTTATAATTGAGACAGAGAATTCTATTCATTTATAATTGAGACCTAGAAGACTAGGTCTTCTGTCAAGATTTTATAAAAATTTGATCTTAAATATTTACCTTATTGTTGAATATATAGGAACAAAAACTGGTCAAATTGTGCCTATTACATTCTGGGATTACATTATGCAGTCCTAAATAAAACTGAGTGCTTATAACCATCTGTGAGTTTCTCGAATTGAGCAAGGGCAGAGTAGGGGGTCTCATTTGTCATATCACTGGTAGGAAAAGTCACATCGGGGGACTTTAGGAAGATATCAGGATGATTGAATATGAATTCCAAGCACTTAATCTTGATAATCAATATAAGAAAGGCTCATACCCTAGTGGTGCCAGGTCCTGGATTTCTAAAAATGCTTTTGTTAAATTTTTCCAGACTCCAAAGAACAGTAACCTTATTCCTATAAGGTTTGGGTAGGCAGGGGAATGTTTCACAGGAAAGTCAGAGAACAAGGGAATTCTTGGCTCTACCTACTCCAATTTGCTTTATTAACTGAAAGGAGAGAAAACGATGGGTCATAGATAGGCCCCTTCACCCAAAGGTTGGTGTCAAAGTCCACAGGATCTGGAGCAGACAGTGCTCATTCAAAAATCTTCTGTACTAGACCAATACAAATGTGTGTCTCGTGGGGAGCTAAGTGCACACTGAGGAATGGGCCCAATACCAGTTGGTGAGAGCGATGAAATGTATGGATGATTTACTATGCCAACTGCCTCTTCAAGTTGGGACAGCAAGTCCTAAGAGCACAGTGGTCTTACTAGGTGAAGAGCCACGAATCCCTGCACTCTTTTTTTTTTTTTATTTAAATACAGGTATTTTATTATTCTTCATTACATTATTCCCCCCCCACCCGTCCGTGATACGACAGAATTGATTTACAGAAAAGAATACAGAAAACACCAAAGCTCCTGGTAGTGGGAGATATTTCAAGTAGGGAGAGAGAAGCTCTCTCCGTTTATTTTTTTATTTTTTTATATAGAGACAGAGTCTTGCCTTGTTGCCCA
>CAUYRH010110214.1:0-31765 GCA_963574655.1 Perodicticus potto
GCTGGTCTTGACTCATGAGCTCAGGAGTTCTGCCCATCTCGGCCTCTCAGAGTGCTGGGATTACAGGCTGTTTGTCTTTTAAAATCTAAGCAACTCAGCTCGGTGCCTGTAGCTCAGCGGCCAGGGCGCTGGCCACATACATCGGGGCTGGCAGGTTCGAACCCAGCCTGGGCCAGCTAAGCAACAATGACAACTACAACAAAAAAATAGCCGGGCATTGTGGTTGGTGCCTGTAGTCCCAGCTACTTGGAGGCTGAGGCAAGAGAATCGCTTAAGCCCAAGAGTTTAAGGTTGCTGTGAGCTGGGATACCACAGCATTCTCAGGTTGGTATAGGGCAATATAGTGAGATTCTGTCTCAAAAATAAATAAATAAATAAAATCTAAGCAGCTCATATCAGCATGTCCAGATGTCACAGGTCCCTGTGTGGGAAGCACTTGGTGGACAGGAAAGCTCTCAGCTGTTAGTGTTGTTTCCTAGCAGGGATGTGTTGGGGGTGCACTGGGTGGGCCCTGTGAGGAAAGACGGACAGAAAGGTTAAGGCAGGCCAGCACAGTGGCTCACGCCTGTAATCCTTGCACTCTGGGAGGCCGAGGCAGGTGGATTGCTTGAGTTCAGGAGTTCAAGACCAACCTGAGCAAAATCAAGACCCCATCTCCACTAAAAATAGAAAAATTGAGGCAAGGGGATCATTTCAACCCAAGAGCTGGAGGTTGCCGTGAGTCATGACGTCACAGCACTCTACCTAGAGGGTCAGCTTGAGACTCTGTCTCAAAAAAAAAAGGTTAAGACAGAGGTGAATATGATCCTGCCTTTCTGACTGAAGCAGTGAAGCTTCTCATGGAAGAGCAGTGCCCATCTGTTTCTCTGAGCATCCACTGTTTGATCATCCGACAGGTCTTCACTGAGTGCTGATAATGCCAAGCTCAGAGCTAAGCACAGGTTGGGGTGGGGGTTGTGATCCCAACCTGGGAGGAGCCGGGGAGGGGCTAAAAGGGGACAGTCAGAGGTCAGCGTGGGCTGGGTCTGGAGGTCTGTCCAGAGTGCAGAGGGCCCAGTGAGAACAGGCCGTGTCTGGGAGAACCTTCAGAGAAGGGGACAGCTGAGTAGTCAGGAAGGGTGAACCTTCCAGCATGCCAAGGAAGGAAGGGGAATTCTAGGCAGGGAACACAGGTGTGCAAAGCTACAAAGGACAAAAGAGCAGTGTGTAAGACACACACACATGCACACGCACAAAACTGAACAGCAGAGCAGACTGTCTTTGGGGGCCCTGCCAGCCTGCGTGCATGGGTGCGGATGTGGACAGGGGTCAGGCCACGTGCAGAAGGAGTTACAAGGAGAACTGTGCCTCCTGTGCCCCTGGGGCCCTCAAACAGCCTGCTGGAGTCCCTCATTGGAGTCCCTGAGGCCCAGCCCCCTTCCCCTTTGCCTGTCACCCTAGGGCTTCTGCTGAAATGTCCTCCTCCTGCCGTCCTCTCCCTTATCTCAGACCCCAGAGGTCCGTCCTCTCACTGCTTTTCCTTTCCTGCCTTTCCTCTCCGGGTCAGCGGTAAGGATTGAGGGGAGGCAGTTTAACTTCAAGCCTCAGTTTCCTTATCCACATAGGATGTTGCTTCGAGTGATCCTGAAGGTCTGTGGGGCCCTCTAGGACTTCCAGGCCCTGTTTGGATGTTTCCCAGGGAGCCTTGGAAACCTCGCAGACACTGCCTGGGTCTCTGCTGGCGGAGGGGTGGGGACAGAGCCCATGGTGGAGAAGGGCTGGGGAGAGAGCCCGTGGTGGAGGAGATGGGGCACCCACATCTGTGCCGAGAGGATGGGCCCTGCTTACTCTGCTGCTGCCTGTGCTTCTCCCCCAGTTCGACCCTGGGAACACAGGCTACATCAGCACAGGCAAGTTCCGGAACCTCCTGGAGAGCCACAATTCCAATCTGGACCCGCACAAAAGGGAGGTGCTTCTGGCCCTTGCTGACAGCCATGCGGACGGGCAGATCTGCTACCAGGATTTTGTCAACCTGGTGAGCGCTCTGGGCCCCTTGCCACTGGGAGGGGACTGCTTGGGGTTGTAGCTGAGACAGGCTAACGCTAACGGGGGTGTAGACAAGGAAAGGGGTCTGTTGGACTACAACATTGAGCCGATCCAGGCTTCAGCAGGTGAGAGGCTACTCCCAAGGACCCATTTTCTCTTTGTCTCTGAGGCTCTGCCTTCTGCAGTGTCAGCCCATCTGCAGGGCAGTCTCTGGCAATTGCAGACACTCCTACTGTGGCAGCCAAGTGGCTGCAGCTGTTCCTGCCCTCATGCCCTCAGGCCTCACCAGAAAGAGAGGGAGAAAGGTTTTTTGGTGGTAGCTCCTTTACAAGGCCTAGGATTTTCTCTGTCCCGTTAGTCTAGGTTGGGTCAGTGGAATGGATGGATTGTCTCAAACTAATCAGTGCCCCACACCTAGAGCTGAGAGGTGGGTCAGTTCCACCAAAATGCAGGGCTGTGAGTAGGGAGGGTATTGCTGGCAGGAGACGAAGGTGGGGAGTGGGTGCTGGGAGGCTCAGGCTGGTGCAGCCCACAGTGGAGGCTAGAGCTCATCAGACACGCCGGACGCCACCCTGGGTTGTCGAAGGGCCTGGAGAAGGGAAGCCCGTGAATCCTGCCCAGGGGCTATGCTTTTTGGGGGTTTCCTGTGGGTGGGATTCAGTGGGGTTGAGCAGGCAGTACTTCCTCACTGTGGATGGATGTTACTTTAGTGGAAGCTGCGTGAGCAAGCAGGATGAATGCAAGACAGAAGTTTTCACTTGGTCTCCCTGTTGTGACATGGAGCCGATCACCTCTCTTCATGTCACTCATGGAGGGAGTGAGAGTGAGGTGACTTTTGGGACGTGCCCCAGGCTCTCAGAGTTCAAAGGCACCAGTGATGGAGGAGTTGGCACCACTGGTGCCTGTCATCGAGCCACATGAGCTCTCTGATGTGGCTGCCCAGGGTGTGGAGCTGCTTTAACAGCCTCTTGGCTGAGGGCCGGCCTTGACACAGGGGTTGGCGTGATTGTAGGAAGCTGCTGCGGGGCTTTCGCGGGTGGAGGAATCTACTGCTGTTCAGAGTGGACTCAGGAAACAGATCTGTGCAAGGCAAGGGACAGCACTGAGCTGAGTGGGGCAGGTAGGGATGGTGAGGGTTCATGGGCTGTGGAGGCGAATCCCGGGACATGGAGCCCAGCCCTGCCACCAAAGTCCAGGCATGAGTTGGAGCCCTCACAGGCTCATCTCAGCCTCAGCACCAGCATATTTGCTGCAACAAGACAGCCTGCTCAGACTCAGGGCAGCGTGGGGCATTCTGGGCCCAGGAGTGGCTTTTCTCTAGCCAGGGGTCAGTGGAGCCTCTGTGTGAGCTTAGGACAGCAAGTTACTTGTTACTGTTGGAATTTCTCGGTCCAAAGTCTAAGCTCGAGCAGCCAGCCATTGTCTGGATTCATATGAGCAGGGCTGTGCTCTGTAGAGACCAGATGAAGAAGGGACCTACCCGAGAGGAAGCTCTGAGTTGGGTAGAGAGCTCAGGGAGACTCTGGTTCTTACTCAGACATCACCTCCTCCAGGAGGCTCTCTTTGACCACCTTGAGACCAGACAGGGCTCCCTCTTGTATATTCCCACAATAGCCTTTACTCGGAGCTGCAGTTGCTGGTTACCTGAGCACCACTGTATCCCCCATGCCTGGTAATGCACCTGACACTTAGTGGTTGATCAATACATCATGATGAATAGATGATGAGTGAGTGGGAAGAAGATACGGTGAACCAGGGTGTGGAGCCTTACTAGGTGGGAACTTGGTGGGTTCCTGAAACTCTTTGTGCCTCGGTCTCCTAATCTGGTAGAATGGAGATATTTATAGTCCTTATCTAACAGGTAAAATCATACGTCTCCACAATTCACATGAGCTAAAATATGTGAAGTGCTTAGAATAATCCCTGAAACACGGTAGAAGCTCAGTGAATATTGCTTCTTATTAACTCTTACAGAAGGAAGGGAGACGTGAGGTTAGGGCTGGTCTAAGGAACATGCTGGCTGGAAAGTGGGGGGCTCCCTTGGGCCTCAGCTATGCCCCTCTCTCAACCCCGTTTCTTGCACAGATGAGCAACAAGCGTTCCAACAGCTTCCGCCAGGCCATCCTGCAGGGCAACCGCAGGCTGAGCAGCAAGGCCCTGCTGGAGGAGAAGGGGCTGAGCCTCTCCCAGCGGCTGATCCGCCACGTGGCCTATGAGACGCTGCCCCGGGAGATTGACCGCAAGTGGTACTACGACAGCTACACCTGCTGCCCTCCGCCCTGGTTCATGCTCACGATCACGTTGCTGGAGGCAAGGACTGGGGAGGGTAAAGGGGTGCTCAGTCTGGGGAGGAGGGCATAAGGGTGTGGGGAGGCGAGAGGATGTCAAAGATCGTGGTTGGGGGGACCTCCTGCTCCACCATGGGGTGATAGTTGAGCTTCAGATAATAGTTATTGGTATAAGTCAGGCCGGGTGCAGTGGCTCATGCCTGTAATCCTAGCACTCTGGGAAGCTGAGGTGGGTGGATTGCTTGAGGTCAGGAGTTTAAGACCAGCCTGAGCAAGAGCAAGACCCCATCTCTGCTAAAACATAGAAAAACCAGTTGCCCATTGTGGTGGGTGCCTACGGTCCCAGCTACTCGGGAAGCCGAGGCAGGAGGATTGCTCAAGCCAGGAGTTTAAGGTTGCTGTGAGCTACAGTGATGCCACAACACTCTTCCCAGGGCACAGTCTTAAAACAAACAAACAAAAGTGTGGGGACAACCCTGGTCTGCAAAGAGGTATTCCAGAGATTATTATTTCAAGCAACAGAATCTTCACATGACCATACCTACAAGAACAATGCCATAGGCTCATTGATTTGGCCAACTCATTAAAGCCCATTTATTTTATTTCCTCTCTGAGCTGGTAATGGAGATGACTCATTTGCTCCCTTGGGATTCTATTTTCCCACCTGAAAATCAGGAGTAACCAGACCTGCCCTCCCTCTCTCAGGGCGCTCTATTTCAAGTGAGAGAATGGATGTGGGTGCTTTCTGAACACAAAAGCATCACGCACATACATCCAGGAGGGAGTTTATGAACAGGTAAATATGGGCTTCACATTCTTACTGAACATTTGCCCCCCAGGGAGTCAGCCATACCTACTGTCACGCTAAAATTCTCCACCCCACTTGCTGTGTCAGTGCCCCTGAGTGATGAAACTCTGAATTCTTTTTGCTGTTCAATCTGAGGACCTGTGCTGCCCACCCCAGCTCCAGCTTCTAAATAGATGCTCGGCCTCCCTTTGGTGTTTTATGATCTCCGCAGTTTCTCTTCCAAAGCCACAGGCCTAATTACTGCCTCTGCATATGTTCTTGTAAAGTTCCTACCTAATCACACGGCAGGATTGTGAAGCTTCGTGGCATCCTTATTTTTCCTTCTATTTTTTTCTAAATCAGAATATCTGGTCTGCAGGCCACAGCTCCTCTGTTTGTTGTTACGGCTTCATCCAAGTTCATGTTCAAGTTGCGATTTTTCCGTGGTATTCTTAGACTTGTTCTTCAAGCGCTTACTGTGTTGGTCTATTTATTAACTTCCATTTGAGAACCAATAATAATGAGATGCCTTGGAAGCTGTATTTGCTGCCAGGATACCCACATAGTGTTAGGTGGACAGAACAGGTCCTCAGAGAGCCCGGCAGAGGACAGCTGCCAGGAGCCTGAGATGTTCCCAGGCTTAGACCAGAAGGTTTTAACGAGACACTAATTATAGCTTTGTTCCCTGAGTGTGTGCTAGACATGAGGCTGGCTTTTGGGGAACTTTATTGCTTTTAAACCTCATGACCCCTCCGGTACCTATTTCTAGATAAGGAAAACGAGAATCAGGGAATTCACATAATTCACCTAATATGGTCCAGAGGAAACAGATTGTGTGTCTGGATTATTTCAAATTTCTAGAAATCTCAGCTGTATAAACTCGAACCACCAATCTAGAAGAAACTGGCAAATGCCCAAATAGCTGAAATAACTATTGCAAAGCCCTTGTGCTGAAGCCCAAGGTCTTTTGTCTATAAACAGTTCTAGTGGCTCGGCGCCTATGGCTCAACGGGCTAAGGCACCAGACACGTACACCTGAGCTGGCGTCGAATCCAGCCCGGACCCACCAAACAATGATGGCTGCAACCAAAAAATGGCCGGGCGTTGTGGCGGGCGCCTGTAGTCCCAGCTACTTGGGAGGCAGAGGCGGGAGACTCGCTTGAGCCCAGGAATTGGAGGTTGCTGTGAGCTGTGATGCCACAACACTCTATCCAGGGTGACAGCTTGAGGCTCTGTCTCCAAAAAAAAAACAGTTCTAGTAACCCAGCTTTCTGATGCCATAACAGAAAATAGAAGGAAAGTGGTAGGAAGCCACTAGAAGGGGCTCAGTACTGGCAATAAGAAGTAGCAGCTGACAACCCAATAGTGAGGGAAACGACAAAAGAAAATTTAAGGCTGGGCACAGTGGCTGAGGCCTGTAATCCTAGCACTCTGAAAGGGCGAGGTGGGTGGATTGCTGGATCTCAGGAGTTCAACACCAGCCTGAGCAAGAGCCAGACCCCATCTCTACTAAAAATAGCAAAATTAGCCGGGTGTTACGGTGGGCACCTGTAGTCCCAGCTGTTCAGGAGGCTGAAGCAGGAGGATCACTTGAAGCCAGGAGTATGAGGTTGTGGTGAGCTAGACTGAGGCCATGGCCCTCTAGTCTGGGCAACAGAGTGAGACTCCATCCCTCCCCCAAAAAAAATCTAAGAAAAAAAAAATTAGGTAGACCCAAATACCCAAATCTTAAAGAATTTGGGGCAGTGAGTATACAAGCACACACCCCGTCCTCCTGGGGTTGCTGGAGACAACATCACTCTTATTACTCAGTTTGTTGCCTGGGAAATCCTTAAATAGGATAAGCATATGTCCTGATTAAGAACACAGAGTCATAAATGGTGCATTTTAGAAAGAGGTAAAATAAATACCCTTTTAGGGCTTAAACAAAAAGTATGCTTCAGTTATGTGCAAAATCAATTTATGTGGAGCGTTGGTGAGGCTGTGGAGAAATTGGAACCCTTGTGCACTGTTGGTGGGAATGTAAAATGATACAGCTGCTATGGAAAACAGTCTGGCGTTTCCTCAAAAAATTAAACATAGAATTACCATGTGATCTAGCAATTCCACTTCTGAGTATATATGAAAAGAATTGAAAGCAGGAACTAGAAGAGGTATCTGCACATCCGAGTTCATAGCAGCATTATTCATAGTAATGAAAAGGTAGAAGCAGCTGGGTATGGTGGCTCACGTCCTTAATCCTAGCACTTTGGGAGGCCAAGGTGGGACAATCCAAGGAGTTGGATTGAGCAACTCTGAGCAAGAGTGAGACCTCATCTCTACAAGAAAGTAGAAAAATGGGCGGCGCCTGTGGCTCATCGAGTAGGGCACCGGCCCCATATACCGAAGGTGGCGGGTTCAAACGTGGCCTTGGCCAAACTGTAAAACAGAAAATAGCCGGTGTTGTGGCGGGCGCCTGTAGTCCCAGCTACTCGGGAGGCTGAGGCAAGAGAATCACCTAAGCCCAGGAGTTGGAAGTTGCTATGAGCTGTGTGATGCCACGGCACTCCACTGAGGGCGACAAAGTAAGACTCTGTCTCTACAAAAAAAAAAAAAAAAAAGAAAGAAAAATTAGCTGGGTGTAGTGGCACCCAGCTATAGCCCCAGTTACTTAGGAGGCTGAGGTAAGAGGATCTGTTGAGCCCAAGAGTTTGAGGTTACAATGAGCTATGATGACACCACTGCACTCTAGGGTGGGCAATAGGGAAAGACCCTATCTTGAAAAAAAACAGCAACAACGACAAAAAAAAAAACAGGTGGATGGGCGGCGCCTGTGGCTCAAAGGAGTAGGGCTCTGGCCCCATATGCCAGAGGTGGTAGGTTCAAACCCAGCCCTGGCCAAAAACTGCAAAAAAGAAAAAAAAAAAAAAAAAAAACAGGTGGAAGCAACCTTAGTGTCCATCAGTGGATGAATGGATAAATGAAATGTGGCATACACATACAATGGAATATCTTTCAGCCTTAAAAAAGAAGGGAATTCAGGCTCGGCGCCCTAGCTCACTGGTTAGGGCACCAGCCACGTACACCAGGACTGGCATATTTGAACCCAGCCCAGTCCTGCTAAAAACAACAATGACAACTACAACAACAACAAAAAAGCCAGGCGTTGTGGCAGGCACCTGTTGTCCCACCTACTTGGGAGGCTGAGGCAAGAGAATGGCTTAAGCCCAAGAGTTTGAGGTTGCTGTGAGCTGTGATGCCATGGCACTCTGCCAAGGGTGACATAGTGAGTCTCCGTCTCAAAAACAAAAGGGAGAAGGGAATTCTGATACATGGCTACAACCTGGATGAACCTTGAAAACATACTAAGTGAAATAAGCCAGTCACAAAAAGACGGATACTGTATGATTCCACTTATATGAGATACCGGAGTAATCAAAAGCATGGAGACAGAAAGTAGGCTGGAGGTTTTCCGGGCTAGAGGGAGCAGGGAATAGAGAGTTGTTTAATGGGTACAGAATTTCAGTTTCACAAAATGAGTTCTGTGGATGAATAGGGGTGATGGTAGGAAAGCACATAAATATTATTTAATGCCAGTGAACTATACACTTAAAACCGATTAAGATGTTAAATTTTATGTGTATGCTACCACATTTTAAAGAAACCAACCTATATGGAATGGATCATCCCCCAGGAGGGTGAGTGAGATTTTACTGGAATTAAAGTTTAAAATCAGGCTGGGTAAGGTGGCACAAGCCTATAATCCTAGCACTCTGGGGGGCTGAGGCAGGTGGATCTCTTGAGCTCAGGAGTTTGAGACCAGCCTGAGCAAGAGACCTTGTCTCTAATAAAAATAGAAAAACTGGGCGGCACCTGTGGCTCATCAAGTAGGGCGCTGGCCTCATATACCGAAGGTGGCAGGTCCAAACCCGGCCTTGGACGAACTGCAAAACAGAAAAATAGCCGGGTGTTGTGACGGGTGCTTGTAGTCCCAGCTACTCGGGAGACTGAGGCAAGAGAATCACCTAAGCCCAGGAGTTGGAGGTTGCTGCGAGCTGTGTGATGCCATGGCACTCTACCAAGGGAGATAAAGTGAGACTCTGTCTTTACAAAAATAAATAAAAATAGAAAAACTGGGGCAAGAGGATGGCTCAAGCCCAAGAACTTGAGGTTGCTGTGAGCTATAATTCTATGGCACTTTAGTGAGGGCGCCAGAGTGAGAGACCCTGTCTCAAAAAAATAAATTCAAATAAATATGTAAATAAGTAAAGTTTAAAATCATCCAAACCCTTCCTGATTAGCGCTGAGGAAGTGTGGGCAGAGAGATCCCATGGCCATGTTGTGACCATTTATTAAGTAATTAAACAGAAGTGGGAAAGAGATGGTTCCAGCTAAGCTGGGAGCTGACGGTGAGGTGTCCCTCATTCTCTGAGAAGGAACGTTGAAAACTTCCTGTCAAAAAAAGAAAGAAAACTTCCTGTTGGGACTCCCAGCGTCAGCACAAGAGGAGGTTCATGAACAGTTTTGCACCTAGTAACGGGCCCTCGCCATTCTGTGTTTTCATCCAGGTTGCCTTTTTCCTCTACAATGGGGTGTCACTGGGTCAATTTGTACTGCAGGTAACTCATCCACGTTACCTGAAGAACTCACTGGTTTACCACCCGCAGCTCCGAGCACAGGCGTGGCGTTACCTAACATACATCTTCATGCATGCTGGGTGAGTACCTTCTTATTCTGTTCTTTCAGGGGTCCCTTACAGAAAAACAAGTAGGTCAAACAGCCTGGAATGAAATATTTTTACTTTGTTTTTATCTATTTGAACACAAGATTTGAGATGGCTACTTGGAACTCATTTAATACCCAAATGTATAAGTAAATTATTCAGAATATGTGAGAAGGCTCAGCGCCTGTGGCTCAACAGGCTAAGGTGCCAGCCACGTACACCTGAGCTGGTGGGTTCAAATCTAGCCTGGCCCGCCAAACAACAATGACGGCTGCAACCAAAAAATGGCCGGGCGTTGTGGCGGGCGCCTGTAGTCCCAGCTACTTGGGAGGCAGAGGCAGAAGACTCACTTGAGCCCAGGAGTTGGAGGTTGCTGTGAGCTGTGATGCCAGAGCGCTCTATCCAGGGTGATAGCTTGAAGCTCTGTCTCAAAAAAAAAGAAAGAGAATATGTGAAAAAAGAAAAATATAGGGAGGAAAATGCTAACAGCTCGCAGTAATAAAAGTATACAGATACACATACACAGCCTGTGAGCCTATGTACTTGCTAGACGTTAAGTTGAGAATTTGTTCTGAGCTCCCTAGTGGCCAAAGCAAAAAGGGACACGTGATCATCCAGCAGATTCATTGTCTGTTAACTATGCATGTGAGTGCCTCTATAAGTGAAATGACTAATTTATTAAAACCACTTTTGTTTTAAGGTGGTCTCTATATGTGGTGAGGGTCTTCTTAAGGAACTCTGGCAATGATTATAGTTTCTGTTTACAGAGCCCGTAGTTTCTTTTGGGGCTGGTGGCTACCACCTCATGATAAGGACCTGCCAGCTGTCCAGGTGACCATCCAGGTCCAAGTCCCTTGAAGAGCAGTAATCTTGGCTGAAGATTGTTTTGAAATAACAGAAGCACTGAGTTGAAAGTTTCCTTCCAGATTTCCTAGAGAAGTGAAGGACCTCAGTAGTAGCCTGAGAAAAGTCCTGGGGTTGCCTAACCCTTGAGTTGGAAATGGAAAGGGGATCACTCTGGTCCCCATGGCTCTATCATTCCTGTCCCTCAGCAGAAAGACCTCTAGTGGCAAAGAAGGAGTTGGACTGTGAGCCTCCCTTCCTATTGAGCCTCTAAAGGGAACACAAGACCAACCTCTAACTGGCTGCACCTGCTAGGGCGGGTGCTTTAGAGTGAGGAGACATCTCGGTGGTTGCCGATGAAGGTCTCTGCTCTGGGTCAAAGGGACCACACAGGCTGTTTTGACTTTGTCTGCTTGTCCCAGGCTTTGATCTCATAGGGCTAAGGAGCTGAGGAAGGGAGGGGTGTCAAGCTTCTGTCCTCTCATGAGCCAAGGTCTGGAGACAACAGAGATGGGGAACTTCCCAGCGCAGGCTGCCCATGGGTGGGGACTACCTTCTGCCCAGGACAGTTCTCTGGCCTCCCGTGGTCCCTCAGGGTGGGGAAGGGGAATAGCCAAAGCCTCCAGAGGCTCTTTGCTCCATTCTCTGCCTCCTAGCGCTGAAAACAGTGCTCCTGCAATGGACAGGACACAGATGCCCTCGGCTAAGGCCCTGGGGTGGCCTTGGGCCTTTCTCCAGCACTTGTTTCTGATGGAGTGATGCCTACCAGGACAAGCCCTGGGAGGATTCTCCAACTCTGGATTTCGAGGGAGAAGCTTCTTGGCTAGTCCGACCAAGCTAGGCACATCAGTAGACAGGAGATAGGGATAGCTGGCCAGCATCTAGAGAGGTCGTAGGAAGGTGACCCATTACTGAGAGACCCACTGTGGACCTGGGAACCCAGAAGTAATTGTGGTAGAGAAGAGCTCAGATGAGGAATCAGGAGTCCTGGGTTCTCCTCACCTGGCTTCCAATCCCAGGTTTCAAGGCTGCTAAACTAGGCATCGGATCAGAAAACCTAAGGCCCATCTAACTGTTGAGTCTGAGGCTATTTCCACCTCCTTTACAGTGGATTTCTCCGACATTTCTCATCTCCATAGAATCCATTAGCTGGCACAGTCAGTGGAAGGTAGGTGATTCCAGCATGGCAGGGATTCAGGACATAGGCCAGCTTGTCTGAGTTACCTCTCAGGTTCCCTCCTGAGCAAGCAGGTGCCCACGTGCTCTCTGCAGAGCACAGCTGGGCCTCCACGCAGGGCCCTGCAGACCAGGAGCAAGACTGTGCAGGGCCCAGAGCCTTTGTTACAGAATCTTATTCCCTAACTTTGACCATCCCCAGGGAGCTGTCCAGGTGCTGGGGGAGGAATTTAAGTGAGATAATGGATGTTAAAGCGTTTTGTATATTCGAAAGCACCACGTTGACTTAGCAATATTATGATTTGCGGGGCGCATGGTGGCTTACTCCTGCAATCCCTGCACTCTGGGAGGCTGAGGTGGGTGGATAGCCTGAGCTCAGGACTTTGAGACCATCCTGAGCAAAAGCTAGACCCCATCTCTACTAGAAAAGCTAGCTGGCTCGGCGCCTGTGGCTCAGCGCGCTAAGGCGCCAGCCACATACACCTGAGCTGGTGAGTTCGAATCCAACCCGGGCCCGCCAAACAACAATGATGGCTGCAACCAAAAAAAGCCAGGCGTTGTGGTGGGCGCCTGTAGTCCCAGCTACTTGGGAGGCAGAGGCAAGAGACTCGCTTGAGCCCAGGAATTGGGGGTTGTTGTGGGCTGTGGCATCACAGCTCTATCCAGGGTGACAGCTTGAGGCTCTGTCTCAAAAAAAAAAAAAAAAAAAAATTATAGTGAACAGAGAAAAACTGAAAGCATTCCTGCTTAGAACTGGAACCAGACAAGGATGTCTACTATTGCCATTATTCTCCAACATAGTGCTAGCCAATGCAATTAGACAAGACAAGGCTATCAAGGGTGTCAAATGGGGGCAGAGGAGGTCAAATTAGCACTCACTGATGATATGATCTGATACCTAGAAAACCCCAAGGACTCAACCATGAGACTCCTGGAATTGATAAAGAAATACAGAAACATCTCAGGTTATACAAATAATGTACCCAAATCAGTAGCCTTTATGTACACCAACAACAGTGAAGCTGAGAATCAAAACAATATTCTTCACAGTAGCATCAAAGAAAATGAAATACCTCAGAATATATTTAACAAAGAACGTGAAGGATCTTTACAGAAACAACTATGAAACTATGAGAAAAAAAATTGCAGAGGATGTTAACAAATTGAAGAACATCATATTCATGGCTTGGAAGAATCAACATTGTTAAAACATCTAACCCCCCCCCCCAAAGCAATCTTTAGATTTAATGCAATAACCATTAAAATATCAACCTCACATTTTAAAGACCTTAAAAAAAATAGTTCTTCATTTTGTATGGAACCAGAAAAAGACCCGAACAGCCAACACAATTCTATAAAATGAGAACAAATCTGGTGGAGGCATCAGTTCCCCAATTTTAGACTATACTAAAAGCCTATAGTGAATAAAAATAGACACAAAGATCTATCAAATAGAGAATCTAGAGATGAAACCAGCCTCTTACTGCCATCTCATCTTTGACAAAGCAAACAAAAGCATACACTGGAGAAAAGAATCCCTATTCAACAAATGGTGCTGGGAGAACTGGTTAGCCACAGCAGAAGACTGAAACTGGACCTGCACCTCTCACCATTTACAAAAATGAACTCAAAATGTATAAAAGATTTAAATCAAAGACATGAAACTGTAAAAACCCTAGAACAAAGTGTAGGAAAAACTCTTTAATCTCATTGGCTTTGGGAAAGCACTTACAAAGATGACCCCACTGGCAATCACAGCAACAAAAATATAAATAAATAAATGGGAAGTGATATAGTTAAAAAGTTTCTTCTGCACAGCTAAGGACACAACCAACAAAGCAAAGAGAATGGGAGACGATATTTGCATGCTATGAATCTGACAAAGGGCTAATAACCAGAATCCACAAAGAACTTAAACAAATCAACAAGAAAAGATCAACCCCATTAAAAATTGGGCAAGAGACATGAACAGAAACTTTTTTCAAGAGGCCAACAAACATGAATAAATACTTATTGTCCTTAATTATCAGAAAAATGCAAAACAAAACCACCTTGAGGTAATAAAGTTTTACAGTGGAATATTACCCAGCAGCTACACACAGCATGAATAAATTTGGGAACATAATAAGGAATTATGTGAATCCCAGATGACTAAACACAATGATGCCATTTATATGAAGCTCAAAAACAAACAAATTAAATATATTGTTTATACATACATGTATATGAGATAAAAAGTATTTTTAAAAATAAGGCTATTTTGATTAACACCAAATTCAAGATAGTAGTTACCCTGAGGGATGGTAGGCTGGTAGTTGGGTTGGGAAGAAGCACAGTACTGGCAATGTTCTCTTTCTTAATAGGGTGGTGTGTTCACGAGTGCTCATTTCACTACTTTTATTACATATACATTTATTACATATGAACATATTTTAATACGCATACACCAGGCAAAATGAGGTGAAGGTAACGACCCAAAATGTAATACTAACAACAGCAGAGGAACCTAATTATACTACAACTGAATAACACAATCACACTGAAGTTGTGGGAAAGAAAAGAAATAAGTAACATTGGAAAATAGTATTTTAACTAAATACTATGAGGGTAAAGACCCAAAGACCTGTATTCAGATACTGTACTCAATGTTTAAACTATTTTATGTGTATTCTAGAACTGAGCAAATTTTTCAATTATACTGTAGATTCATTTCCAGGTCACTGCACCCTCCAGACCAAAAGAAGTCCCTGAGTTACCTTCTGGGCCTGGCATCGCGTCAGGAAATCCAAAATCCGGGCTGCTTCTGCTCCCGGGTAACTGGCAGGGGGGCTGCCTTTTCTGTGCTCCCCCTTGACCCTGATTCATGACCCTATGGCCCTAGCCTAGGAGCACACACTCCAAACTAGAGATGCGAGATTTCAACAAGTCAAAAAACTTGTGGTGTCACCTCGGGCTGCTTCACCTCCGCAAATACTCTCCCTCAGGCCGCACCCACACACCTTCCCTCAACAGATCAAGCACTAATGCTGGGGGCCACATCAACACTGGCTTTGCAGTGGAATATTACCCAGCAGCTACACACAGCATGAATAAATTTGGGAACATAATAAGGAATTATGTGAATCCCAGATGGGATGGAACGCAGTGGGCGAGATCAAAGCGAGTCAAGGACAGAAGAGGACCGGGTCGCTGCCCTGCTCCATTTCTCAAGCCCAGGCCTTCTGGCAGCGCAACCGGAGTGCAGGAGCGTCCCAAACGAACCCAGAGCCTCGGCTTCAGGGCACCGCCCCCGGGGCCCACACCCGCACTCACCTCCGCAGCCTGCGGCTCCGCGGCGGCCGGAGGTGCGTCACCAGCCTGCGGCCAGGCCTCTCTAGGAGCAGGCTCGGCCCTTCTCTATGGTGTTCTGTCCCCGCCCCTGCGGCCGCAGCCCTGCCCACTGGAGCCTGGTTCCCTTTGCCCCTCTCCTTCCGGTCTGACGTAGGAGGGGCGTTACCCTTCCGGGGCCGGTGGAATCCGTATAGAGCCCGGGGTCCAGCCCGAGGCGGCGCGCGAAGAATGTGCCTTGGTAAAGCTGCAGGTACAATATGTTTGGGAATCCCCAGACTGGACCAGTGGTTCGCACGCTGCCACCGCCCAGTGCCCGCCCCCGCTTTTGTTGAGACAGAGTCTCTGTGGAGGCTCGAGTGCTCAGCGTCATCATAGCTCACAGCAGCCTCAGCCCCTTGGGCTCAAGAGATCCTCCTGCCTCAGCCTCCCAGTAGCTGTGACTTAAGGCGGCCTCCACAACTCCCGGCTACTTTTTCTATGTTTAGTACAGAAGGGGGTCTCTCGGTCAGGCTGGTCTCAAACCCCTGAGCTGAAGCGATCCACCTGCCTCAGCCTCCCTGAGCGCTAGGATTACAGGCGTGAGCCACAGCGACTAACCTTTTTTTCTTTAACTTTTTTGCGATCGACTTTGGCTATGGCGCCAAAGGCGGTAGTGCAGTGACACCATCACATCTCATCATAACCACAAACTCCTAGGCTAAAGCAACCCTCCCGCCTCCGCCTCCAGAGTAGCACGCCTGGCTCAATCCCCCTTTTTAATAACAAATATTTTGAAATGTCCATTTAATTCTCCTGACCTGAGGCTCATAAATGATGGCTTATAAAATAATAGATAATATAAAGAACTGACATTTTAAAAACTAATGTTATGCCTTAAGTGTAATGAAGGAGAAATAAAAGGAATATAATTTGTACTGTAATTTAAAACTACGTACTTTTTTTTTTGTTTGTTTTGTTTTGTTTTTGGCCAGGGCTGGGTTTGAACCCGACACCTGTGACATATGGGGCTGGCGCCCTTCTCCTTTGAGCCACAGGCGCCGCTCAGCTACATACTTTTATATGTAAATGTTTGCCTGTGACTGCTACAGGAGACCTAATGAAGTGGCCAGATATTTGTCTTTACACACAGAATTTGCCTGAACTGCCCCAGCCATGAAGCTGTGTCTTATATTGGTGTTTCAAAAATCACAGAAGCGGGATCCAGAATAGTAAACACTTTTGGTGACGTTCTGAATGAAACACAGGACATTATTCTCTTGATTATACAGTATATTCCTGGAACATCTGCATATTTTAAAACTGTGCAAAAATACATTGTGTATATCTAGAACAGATTCTAGGTTCGAATAATTTACAAGTAGGGGTTTCACTTACATTAATGTCCAGCAAGACATTTCAAAGTCTGGAAATGTTTTGGACAGATGGGACTGTCCTGTGTATTGCAGGACTTGTGGCACTAATGGCCAGTAACAGTGCCACCACCACTACCAAATGTAACAAAATATCACCCATAAACTCTGAAATGAACCTGGTGGAGGGGAGAGAGTATTAAAAGCCCACCTTAAACCCTTATTGTGTAGCCCACCCTTCCTTCCAGCTCTGATCCTTCCAATGCAGCTGTGCTGGAAGGTAGTGGTTGGCCATACTCACCTCTCCAGCCCCACTTGCTGAACCTGCTGTTCTCTAAACCTAGAACATCCTCCCCTTCCTGTTCCTGCCCTCCATCTTCACTTTTACTGAAACTATCAGCACAAATCCTGTTTCCCATGGGAGGCAAGCCTTCCTTGACCAGGCAGATCACCCACCCCCACTGTGTGCCATCACAGTTTTTCTCAGGACTTGGAACATACACACCTATTTAATAGTGATACACTTAGCTTCTGTCAATATCTGTCTTCTCTGTTAGCTCCAGGGACCAGGAACTATATCCATCTTGTCTGACACTGTTATCTTTGGCTAGAACATGAAACTGGACACAAAGAAGGGGAGCAATAAACGTTTGTTGTTGGCATGGTCCAAAGGCTCCAACCCTAACTCCTAGGTAGACCCCTACTTTACTTTTGTGCCATTGGGGTTAGGATATGTGTTTATACTAGGTATCATGACATTGACCATGGTAAGGAGCCACTCTCTGCCTTGACTTGCCCCTGATCTTCACTGTTTTCCAAAATGAGCAATTTATGTTTCTTTCATTCAGATAGTTCAAATTGGAAAATGGTCCCTGTGACTGGCCAGAGTGGGATTACATTGTCCTTGGCAAGAAGTGGTAGTTTTCACTTCTTCCTAGGCTCAGGAATCAGACCTCTAGGTAGGAGTGAGAGCTTGATGAAAGAAATAGGAAAGAATTAGGAGATCACACCATCATACAAATACCGGCCCCAAAAAGTTGGATCATAAGTCAGTTGCCTAAATTTACAGATAAGAAGTTTCCCTAAAAACCCACAAAACACCTACTCCTAAGAGCGCCAGGGCAGACCAAGATACAAAAACTGTGGTAGGTCTGGAGAGGTAGAGACCTCTGTCAACAGCTGTTCTTCTACTCTTAACTGACATCAGAATCTCTAGCAAGGCACGTGACAGCCTGGGGAAAAAGCACACATTTTCTAGCATTCTTTAAAGCAAAGCATGCCAGCCTGAGCAAAACAAGACCATGTCTCTACTAAACATTGATCAAACTAGCTGGATGTTGTGGCAGGTACCTGTAGTCTAAGCTACCTGGGAGGCTGAGGAAGGACTGCTTGAACACAGGAATTTGAGGTTTCTGTGAGCTGTGATGATGCTATCGCACTCAACCCAGGGCAAACAGTGACACTGTGTCTCAAAAAAGCGTGTGTGTGTATACATACACATGGCCTCTGAAGCCTCCCCTTCAGTATGCACCTGTTGAAAGGGATACCCTCAAGTGTACTTTTCCTGTGTTTGTTTTTTTTCTTGTGCTTATT
Organism: Perodicticus potto; assembly: GCA_963574655.1. Lineage (NCBI taxonomy): Eukaryota > Metazoa > Chordata > Mammalia > Primates > Lorisidae > Perodicticus > Perodicticus potto. The sequence continues at coordinate 18,094 of CAUYRH010110214.1, forward strand.
TTGGGAATATTTAAAAGTTAACAGCACACAAGTATACAAACACAATTTATCCATACTCACAAATGGAATCACCTATACTCTCACATTTTTTCAGAAATAGTTCTTTTGCCTTGAAATTTATACGTTGCTACTTCAAGTTGTATGCCCATTGGAAAGTATATGAAACTCAAAATAATTGCAGAATTAGAGGACCCATGACCGCCAAAATGGTTGTAGGGTCTGAAACAGCAGGTCATTTTGCTTGGAAAAACTAATGAGTCCAAATTGCCATGAAGTTGATTTGTTTCATCTGGGAAAAGTTCCTGAGCTTTCCAAGAATATGCCATCAGACCTCCCTATTCTTAAAATCTTTTCCATTATGCACCAAGGACAAATCAGAAGACCTTTCACTTTTGTTTTGAAAATCAGTATTTACTTTCCTTATGCTCCAGTCAAGTATATCTCAAAGAGCAACTTAATTTTACTACAATTCCAGGGTTACAACGATTTTTGGTGTAACACGGTCCAAATGTTACAAACATGGTGGGCACACTTAATAGCCACAACTGTTGCCTCTGACATTATAAAAATTGTCATGTGCAACAGTTTACTGGAGATGAAAAGTAAGTTCCCCACACTCCATCCACAGATGAACAACTGAGATTCCTAAAATTCATTTACCTGTTTTGAGTCATATGTGGTGATTGCAGCAAGAATTTCAATCTTGAGCAGTTTGACTCATCACCTCAAATGCAAGCTCATCACCACCAATTCATTATAATTCTTGTTCTCCAGATTTTTGGCTGCATTCATATAGTGGGTTTCAGAGATGATTTTCTCTCAAACTTACCCCTATCGGTATGCACCTGTTGAAAGGGATGCCCCCAAGTGTATTTTTCCTGTGTTATTTTTCCCATGCTTATTTCAGGAATATTGGAAAGTAACTGTACACAAGCTTGCAAACACAATTTCTCCATACTCACAAATGAAATCCCCTATACTTGCAAAAGCTTCTTAGCATAGAGAAATAAGATCCAATTCACTGCATGTTTCTGAAAAGAGGTTAGCAGTTGGGAGTTAGCAAAGGAGAAGTTATGAAAAAGAATCAAGCAGACTTTCTCCAAATGAATACAACGAACCTTCTTTCTTACACGTGTTGCCTATTTGCTTCTTACATGCGTCTAGAAAGAGTCCTGAGCATTCTCCCTTACACGGTACCATCAGGTATTAGGCATTTTCCCCTAATTTGACAATTTGGGCCTCCAGACTAACACAGTGGTACTGGGTCCCAATCCTACAGAGCTCCCAGGAGAATCCACTTTTTAGCTGTGATAATGGAGTCCCCTAGGCCCAGAGGTGGTGCCTCACACCTGTAATCCTAGCACTCCGGGAGGCCAAGGAAGGAAGATTGCTTGTGGCCAGGAGTTTGAGACCAGCCTGAGCAAGACCCCTTCTCTACAAAAAATAGAAAAATCAGGTCATTGTGGCATATGCCTATAGTTACTGCACTCTATCCAGTCTCCCAGAAGGAAGTTCCCTGGAAGGAAGAGAAAGAATCCTAACCCCCATCTTGTCACAAAGGGCCTTCTAAAGGAAGACTGACTTTAGGGGATTACAACTGTCAGGCACACAGAAGGCAAAAGTCCCAGGAAATCAGCAGTGCCCACCACAATGTGTTTATAGTGGCTTTCCAGTAAAAGGGACTCCAGCAGAAAACAGGACCGTGGTGCTGTCCAGGGTGCTAGCTCCACTGCATCAGGGTGTTCGCGGAACTCTCCAAGGTCTTGAATCTGCCCTCAGAACAATTGTTCTCCAATCTGGTGCTGGTCCTGTCGATTCTATTTTAAGCTTAATCTCCAGATACTTTTCTCATCCTTCCTCTTCCTTTTGAACTTGGTTAGCAAGAAAGCCACCCTGTTCCTGTCACCCTGCATCAAATTCATGAACACAAATGGCTCCCCAGAGAAGCTCTTCTAGGAAGCTTACTTACAGCTTAAAGATTTCTATGAACGTTAGTCATTTGGCTTTGAAAAGTTAAGACATGCTTTAAATAAATCAGCAACTGAATAAATACATCACGGCACACTTTCATTTGTGTGATAAAGGGCAGGGTATTTGGGAGAGAAGTCTAAGGGAATACCATTTTTAACTTGGAAGTGAGAATAGGCTTGAGGATGTGACTTTGGGTTGAGACTTGAAAGAGTAAGATACCAGGATACATCAAGAGGACAGCATTTCAGGCAGGAGGAATAACAACCGGCTCCCCTGAGGGCTTTCAGCTTTGAGGTGGGCCACCTGAGTGAAGTTGGTTTCCATTTTGGGGGCAGTGAAATAAAGCTGACATCTTATGGGTAGAAGGAAGTGGTACATCATGAGGTCAGGTAGTTCTGCAAGCCACATTAGAGGTTGGATTTTATTCCCAGTGCAATGGGAATCCATTGAAAGGTTTTGTTTTCTTTTCCAGTCTCATTGTCACATGGGTAGGGTGCCATAGGATACCATAGCTCACAGCAACCTTAAACTCTTGGGGTTGAGCAATCCTCTTGCCTCAGCCTTCTGAGTAGCAGGGACTACAAGTGCCTGCCACAATGCCCAGCTGGTTTTTCTATTTTTAGTAGACAGGGTCTCACTCTTACTCAGACTGGTCTTGAGCCCAGGCGATCCACCGGCCTTGGCCTCCTGGAGTGCCAGGATTACAGATGTGAGCCTCGGCACCCAGCCCATGTGAAGGTTTTAAGCACAAACATATTATGTTCTTTCAAAGGCATACTCTGGCTGCTGATTGGCAGATAGAGATGCAAAACCAATGGGGAGATCACTTAGGGAGCAACCATGGTACTCAGGAAATGTTGGTGACTTCAGACCAGGACAAAAAACTAACACAGTAATCCTAACTGATTCCACAATCCACAACAGTTACTCAATTGGAGGGGGCTTCTTGACAGTGGCACGAGTCAGGGTGCTAACTACTCAATAGTAAATGCCCCCAAAATGGAAATCAACTTCACACAGGTGTCCCACCTCAAAGCTGAAAGCCCTCAGGGGAGCCAGCTGTTTCAGATATTTGATATAAACACACCCATTTTCAGATGTTGCTGAAAGAGATGTCTAACTTTCTGATGCTACCCAACCACTAAGAGTGGGGGGACCTCAGAACTGGATGCCTTGCTTTATCCACAGAGGTACAGTTAGGGCGGTACAGTGACAGTTCCAAGCAGTCACCGAAATAATTGAAACAAGTCGTTTAGTAAGAAAGTTTATCATATCAACTTATAAAGCAAGCCAGGTCATGTCTTAGGGGTTGAAGGTGTCCTGGAGAGCACAATGCTTGGATTTTATATACAACTTTTGAAGTTATCAGTTGCTTCTTAGAAGTTCTGCAGGGTCCTAATCAGCAAACAGATTACACTGCCCAAGGCCAAAAGGTGATACTTAGCTCTGTTACACAGTTGTATCAAGTAAATATGTAGGGATTAGGAAAGTGTCAGGCATATGGTAATTGCCCCACCCCCAAAAAAAACTGCTGTTACAATTTACTAAAGTGCAGCTGTAGCTGAAACTAGTTGAAACTGCAGCAACGTGTAAAACTAACAGTTCCTGAGCAGTTTTTTTTCCAGGTGACTTTTAGATTTTCTGCCCTCAAAATGATACCCCTAGAAATAACTCAATGTATGTAGTGGAATAATACATAGCAGTGAAAATAAACCTATACTGATGATTACATTGCTTCACACCAAGTACAAAACTGGCAAAGTAACTAAAAATGACGCAGAGGTTATGGCGAGAGATAATGACTTCAATGAGGTACCAAGAGACCTAAAATGCTAGTATGTTCTATTTCTCAATCTTGGCAATTATAAGGCTATGTTCTTTGTAAAACTTAGTATTACATAACTTGTGCAGTTTTGTGTATACTTCAATTAAAAAAATGTTTACCTAAGTAATTACCCCAACCTGTTATTCACTGGTCTGTCCAAGCATGAGATACAACTGTTTGTCCAATTAAGGATGAGGGGCTGGGAGGCTGGTGAAGCCCCCACAGGTGCTACACTCCAGGGGCAGGTAGTCGTAGAGTGACTCCAAGGGTGGCTGGCAGCAGAAAGACACATGGGAGAAAATGGAGTGCAGATTATGTTATCACCCAAAGAAAAGGGCAAGCTCTTTGTTTCACCACTGAGACATCTCGGTAGTGTGCCTTATGACAGAACCACAGCATTTCCCTGGCCGACTAACCAAATCAAAGAGCAGAGTGGGCAGGCTATTCTAAGCATTAAGCCAGCCCCAAATTTTCCAGCTTAATGCCTGGAAGAGCATCTATTCCAAATAAAACCTGAGTATAAACAGAAAGTGAAAATTTAAGGAGTGAAAGCTTTCAGTTTCGTAGTTAAAACTCTTCTTGAGAATGGATTCACTGATACGGATTTGCGGTAACATCAAAATTTTTGTTATAGAACTTAGAATTTCCACCTACTGGTGGTATCCCGATGTAGACTGTGCTTTCCAGCGTTGCAACGCACTTCCAATCTCACTACAATCATAAGGTTTGGGGGCTACCATGACTCTAGCTAAAGACTTTCCCACATATCATACACACAAGACATTTCTCCACCATCAGAAATGTTAACCCTGAAGATGTTTACATTTTTACACTGATAATGTTCTGTGTAAGTCAAAATGCTGGTCCAGGGAAAGAAAACCTAACACAGACTTGCCTAAAATTTATTGACTACTGAAATTCAAAATCCCATGTGTATGTATCTTCAACATTTGATTGCTCTTCAACTCTCAGGTATCTCTTTGGCTGTGCTGACTTTATTCTCAGCCTCCAGGAAAACCTACTCTTCCTAGCTTTAAAACCAATGGCAAAAAAAATAAAAAGAAAAAGAGTACTTCTTCCTACAAGCTCTTGTTCTTACCAAGTCCTAGTATTTTTATTGGACCACGATGGGTCACCTACTGACATCTGAAACAGTAACTGTGGCTTGAGGGAAGGATCTGACACGGAGCCAGGCCTGTGTCACCCATTCTTCTCCTGACTGGAAGATGGAATCTAAAAGGAAACTGAAGCACTATTACCAGTAAAAAGGGGTAAAAAATTCTGGAAGGCCAAAATGACGAATGTCCAGAACAGGCTTCTCTGGAGAGTGGACATGCTCAAGATGAACTAGCTGGGAAGAAGGCTGAAAGGCTCTTGCATATTTGCTACACCCGTAAGATTCTTCTCCAGTATGGATTCTTTGATGCTGAAGACGACTTATTTTATTGGTAAAGACTTTTCCACACTCATCACATACCCTGGAAGACTCTTGAACATGAATTCTTAGATGCATTTTTAATTGTTTCTGAGCACTGAAGGCTTTTCCACAATTAACACAATCAAATGGTTTCTTCTCACTATGCATTCTTTGGTGCCGGATTAGTTGTGTACGAAAAGTGAATGCTTGTCCACATATTTCACAAGAATAAGGCTTTTCCCCTGTGTGAATACGCTGGTGCTGGTTAAGACGGGCTGTCCTTCCAAAGCTTTTGCCACACTTACTACACTCATAGGGTTTCTCTCCAGAGTGGATCTTCTGATGCTGAATTAGTGGAGGACTACCCACAAAAGTTTTTCCAGACTTGTTACACTCATAACGTTTCTCCCCCATGTGGATCCTCTGATGTGTAAAAACCCCAAAACTATGGGAGAAACTATTTCCACACTCCTTGCACAAATACGGTCTGTCCCCACTGTGGGTCCTCTGATGTCTGATCAGATTGGCATTGTAAGTATAGGCTCTCCCACACTCCTTACACTGACTAGGTGTCCCTCTAGCGTGGATTTTCTGGTGGCGAATTAACGAAAAATTGCCATTAAAGGCTTTTCCACACTTACTACACTCAAAGGGTTTCTCCCCCGTGTGAGTTATCTGGTGTCTAACATAGCAAGAAAAATAGGTGAAGCGTTTCCCACATTCCTCACACACGAAAGGCTTCCTTGCACAGTGGATACTTGGAACCTTTCCTTGAATAGTTTTCTCTGTGGGGATTTCCTGGTGCTTCTCCACTTCACATGTTTCTGGGAAGTCAATTCTCTGAGGAACACTCTTCTTCAGACCACATGACATTATCACGTCCCTTTCTTCAGAAATGCCTCGTGTTGATGTGGTGGACTCCTTATCAATGCTGGTCTCAGCATCTACCATAAGAAACAGAAAATACAAATGCCACAAGAGAACGATACTAGACACAACAGAGCATCAAAAATTAAGTAGCTTTGAAAATTAACACTCCAATCTCCATAACAGCTTGCTGGGAGGTAAGGCTGTTAGTGTGAAAACGTCAAATATCAAATGGGCAAAGGACAACACAGCGGAACAGGGTTCCCGTGCACACAGCATGATCAGAGTGCTTCCTAAGCTTTCCCACTCTAATAACCTGAATGCCTCTGGTCATTACAAGCATGATCTAATATCTTTTAAATTTATGTATTTAAAGGCCTACAAAATACCAAAGATGACTCAGGCTTTAAGAAAAATTAGTGACACTGTGGCTGGCAAGGCTCAGAGTCAGAAAGTAAAACATAGAGTCACAAAGCAAAGGTAAAGAATAAACTATTGTTCTTTATTTTATTTCTATATGTACGTACGTATGTTATACGTATGTATGTATGTTATATGTATCTATCTATCTATTTCACAACCTCAAACTCCTGGGCTCAATGACCCTCCTGCCTCAACCTCCCAAGTAGCTGGGATTATAGGCTCCCCCCATAAAAAATTTTTAAAAATTAATTTTTTTTTTAATTTTTATTAGAAATGGGGTCTCGCTCTTACTCAGGCTATTCTTTTTAACATGCCATACCCTGCAAATATCCCAAAGGACTGAAGACACTGAACATTAAGGGGACTAGGTTGGGGCTAAATCAAAAGAAAGAAAGTCATAGCAGTGCTTAGAGGACATCACCCTCATGCAGAGGTCTTAACTGCAATCCACAGACAAGACCACGGTTAAGGAGACCAGGAACTACCCTAAAACTGCTGATAATTGCTACATCTTGTCATCAGACTCTTAAAGTTTTAACCTCGAACATGCAGAGAAACTACTATCCTAGACTAACTATTTGAAAAGGGAAGAACTTACGCACTTAGACACACCAAGACGGCAGAGCATTCTTTCACATATTAGCAAAAAGGAGACAAATAGCAGCCCAACATAATGGCATTTGCATTCCTAATATAAACTAAGTTCAAGCCAATCTATTTCATATGCAGTGTTGGACTGACTTTGTTCTAACATTAATTTGGATTATCTGGGACTCACTGCTGGTTAATCAAGTTCATTCTATGCATGTGAGTTAAACAAATAAGGGACCTCAGGAGAAATTCATGGGAAAAGGAAAGATCTAAGACTGAAGTAAATAGCAGTAACCAACAGTCTGAAAGGCGAGATCAGAGAATTGAGAACCTGTGGTCTGTTCTCACCCCTCCTCTCCCTGGCTATTAGGCTGTGCAAATGTCATAAAATTAGGACTGAGTACTAGATAACCCCCAAACTCTGTTTTCCCTTCTGGCCCATACTCTGCCAATCACCTTGATCAGGAACCCTGCAGCAGTTCATCCTAGCAACCACTTCTCCCTACACTCCAATAGAGCTCCGATCTCCCCCGTCACAGTCACCTCCTTCCTGCTGAAAGAAACCAAGGCTGCCCAAGTTTAGTGCCCTGGACTTTTTCTCTTCAATGTCCCATCCCCGGATCCCAAACTGCCCTCTCAAATCTCAGGCTTCCCAATCACCCCTGATGCCACCTCCTCCCACATCCTCTGACATACTGCCCTAGCAGCCATCTCTTTTCTTCATTGTCAAGCTCCTCCTTCAGATCTTCAAACCCACTTGAGCTTAGCGAACACCCCATCATTTCCAATTTTTTCTTAGTGTTTTCCAAACTGTCTACCCATTAGTCATAAAATGGATAAAGTATGCCACTATTGTTATAAAAATTTTTTAATAAAATGCTAGAATTTTAGAATAGAATAGGAATAGAATAGATTCACAAGTACTCCAACAGTAAGGGGAAATTTTGTTTCTGAATACTCTTTCTAGAGTACATACATATTAGTGCATAGGGTTTTGCTGCAAAACATAATCCACACTCAGGGTCAAATTCAGAAAACTGAAAAACATTTTCTACAGTTTACTGTATTTCTTTCATTGGCTAGGCTAAAGCGCTGCCCCAACTTTGTCATCTTTTCATTCACTTGCTCTCTGCAAACCATCTGCACTGAAACCCCTGCCTCTGCCTTCAGTTTCACTGTTCACTCTCAGTGGCCCTCCTCTGACGACCTGATTGTCCACTTTCTCTTCCCTCTCTCACTAAAGTTAAATATCCCTTAATAGTAAAGACTCAGCCCTCCTTTTTTTTTTTTTATATCTCCGATAGGGAGGGATCACTTCACACCCAACTCTGTTAAGAGTGCCCTTTCAAGACCTGACCTTTGTACTGGACTCTACACCCACCTTCTCCACAGTCTGCTCTAGCCATCCACTCACCTATTCTGAAGAAGCCTCACACCCTGTACTCAGCTCTGCATTCCTATCAATCTAAAAACCTCCTCTCAAGTTGCATCTTCCAGTGTTAGCTGACTCAGATCTCCTCTTTTATGGCCAATCTTTGATAAGATCCGGTCAATTTTACCTCCACACTCTCCCTCCCATTCCCAACAGCACTTAATACATTTTCTTGGCTTGGCACCTATAACTCAAGCGGCTAAGGTGCCAGCCACATACACCAGAGCTGGCGGGTCTGAATCCAGCCTGGGCCCGCCAAACAACAATGACAACTATAATCAAAAATAGCCAGGCATTGTAGCAGGCACCTGTAGTCCCAGCTACTTGGGAGGCTGAGGCAAGAGGATCGCTTAAGCCCAAGAGTTTGAGGTTGCTGTAGGCAATGACACCACAGCACTCTACCAAGGGCGACATCTTGAGACTGTCTCAAAAAAAAAAAAATTTTTTCTTCTCAGCTTTTTGCATCTGTCTCCATAATGTGTATCTTCCAAAGCTTCTTAAACAAAGCTTGGTACATGGCAAGTGCGTGGAAACTGCTTCTAAATAAATCTGTCCCAGCCAAAGAAGGAGGACCACCAAGCGATGCTGACACTCACAAAGGAGCAAATGAATTCAAGATTAAAGGTGAGATGTCCTGGGCAGTGCCTGTGGCTCAAAGGAGTATGGCGCCGGCCCCATATGCCAGAGGTGGCGGGTTCAAGCCCAGCCCTAGCCAAAAACTACAAAAAAAAAGAGGTGAGATGTCCTGAGTGGTTACATGCTAATGTGAGTTAAGATTGCAGTGATGCTCCAGCTTGGGCAACAAGACTCTGACTCTGGAGAAAACAAACAAGTACAGTGCTCCATAAGGCTCTATACTTGTTGGTCTATACCTGCCTGACTCAGTTACCTTGACAGATGTCCCTGGTCCTCTCTGCAGTGGGTTCAACCTGTGCCTCCAGGCCCCAGGGTCCTTCCTCCAGAAGTGAGATCAGTACAGGTTTGGGAACTGGATATCCTGAAAAGGAGAAGAAAATGGCAACCTTTCAGCCCTGTTATCTGCTGTGTCAAAAGAAGGAAAACTCCAGGAGTCTCAGTGAGTGTAAGACCCACAGAAGGCAGCTCAGGACTAGAGAAAGCCAAAGAGACTTTAATTAATAGGAAACTGAGCATTTGTGACTGTTTCCTAAAAAACCACTTGAGGGTAAGTTAGTGAGATTCTGCAAGGCATGTGCAACACAGGGAAGGAGTCACACTCTCACCAAGGATAGCAAGTCCCTTCATTGAGACCAAACTGACCCAAGACCTCTCCCTATCCTGCAATCTCTGAAGCTGGTCATTGAGCCTCAGTCCAGAAGCTATTCAGTGGAGGACATCAGAGACCATTCCTCCTACTCCACACCAAACTCCCAGCCTGTAAAAGAAAAAGGAAGGAAGGAAACCAGAAAGTACAGATCTGAGTCGCAGGAGGAAAATGACCTTACCCACAGTAGTCAAATTCTCATAATTCTCCAACATCACACTTCTGTATAGGGCCCTCTGGGAAGAAGAAAGGCCAGCCCATTCTGTCAGGGTGAAGTACACAGCCACGTCCTCGAAGGTCACCAACTCCTAAAACAATAGGTTCCTGCTGCCCCAGAGCCAATCCTCTGGCTCTGGGCCAGAGTGTAGCCAGAGGGAGTAGTAACAAGGGCCTGAGTGAGGATGCTGTGAGGGTAAGTAATGAGAAAGGTGAAAGAACTGAATATTAGGCATGGCTATTTCTACAACCAAAAATCTGAAGCTTCTCTACCAGAAGAGCTTCCATTAGGACACAAAATTTGTCATGAAATATAACTTAACATTTTAAAAACCCTGGAAAAAAGTCTCCCATTAGTTAAACGTCCTACAGAAAAATCTGACTCTGCAAATACTTGTACTTTCAGTCTTTCATTATTGTACTGAAAAGTGAGCAATTAGCGTCAAGTGGCATCTGAGGACCCATTTGTTCCCATCTCGCTGCCCCAAGTGCCCAGCCAATCCATCTGTCCCACAAGTGCTCACTCTGTCCCAAGCATCATGCCCACAGCAAGAACAGAGCATAGTTTGCCCTGATCAACTGTCTCGACCAACCCATACAAATGCTGAATAAGGGGCTGTGCTGCCTGTGCTCGAGAACACCCAGCAGAGACAGCTCAGAGCCAGCTGGGGCATCCACTCTGCTTCTTGCCAGGTCTTCCTAGGACAAAAAGCTTCTGTAATTCAATTGGTTCTGCTGGGGAGCGCTTTTAGGGGCTTATTATTTACTTATTTTTTATTATTTGAGACAGAATCCTCTGTTGCCTGGGCTAGAGTGCAGTGGCATCGTCATAGCAAACAGCAACCTTAAATTCCTGGGCTGAAGTGATCCTCCTGCCTCAGCATCCTGAGTAGCATAAGCCACCAAGCCTGGTTCTATTTTTTATAGTGACAAGATCTTACTCTTGCTCAGGCTGGTCCCAAGTTCCTGGCTTCAAGCTATCCTCCCGCCGCAGCCTTCCAGAGGGCTAGGATTATAGGTGTGAGCCACTGCGCCTACCCGGGGCTGATCTTTCTACCTCCAAGACAATTGGTAATAGCTTCTGCCAACCAAGCCTCGTGCTCTCTCAATAGCCACTCCTTCCCCTTCCTCATGGCCCCAACTCTACCTTCCCAGACTGTTCTAGCATTTTAAGAGCCGCTATCTATTCCTCAGTCTCTGGTACCAAACTCGGCTCCCTGGACCCTCAGTGATTCTGCCCTTTCCACATTTCCACTTGCCCTTTCATCCCAGCACTGCCTCAGCCTCTAGATGTCCTAACAACAAACTCATTTTTCCCTCAAACTGGCTCCCTTTCTAATTCATATACACTAACCAGCACAGTGAGTGACAATTATTCCCCTCACTCATTAATAATATCAATTTCAGTCCAGTCTCCAATGCTAGAAACTTGAGATTCATTTTAGACTTTTAACTCCTGACACTATTATTGTTGACAAGCAGTCAGTAATCAAGTCCTGCCAATTTTATCATCTAAATACTTCTGGAATATGATTCTTTTCACAATGGTACAATCAGTACACTAGTTCAACAGCTGGGGACACTTAAACAGCTCCAATTCCAGGCTCATCCCACAGTGAATCCATCCTCTGCCCAGCTGACAATCTGACCTGGTCAACTCCTGAATGAATCAACACACCACAACCCTGGTTCTCAGAGTGTGGTCCTCAACCACAAAAGTAGGAGCAACCCCATTAGGAACTTGTTAGAAAAGCAAATTCTCAAGACTAGTGCTTACATTAATCTATGCTTTGATGAGCCCTCCAGTTATTTTTATGCACACCAAAGTTAAAAAAGCCTGGATTAGAGGATAAAATATAAGCTCAGAAAACTGAGTGGTTATCAGGTGACCAGTACAAAATCATAGGAAGATGTGCAACTGTACGGAGAGAAACTACCTGGGAAGCTCTGCAAGCAAATCCCAGAGAATGAATAACAAACCTTAAATGGAGGTAATGGAAGAAATTATAGGCAGAAACAATATGACTTGATGGCTTTCTGACAACGGAAATCAAAAGAGAACAGAGCCAGCAATTACCAGCAATCTAAAAACTGAAGGATCAGATCGTGATACAGTGATGTCAGTGACTTGCAGAAAAATCAGACAAGGGTCAGAGCTAAAAGGAAGAGGAAGCAGTCGGGCAGTCAGGTAGAAAACGTGACAGATGTTGAGAATCTGGGATTGGGACTTGGGATATGGTTCGTGGATGCTAAGTTACTGGATAAAAAAGTCTCAGAAAGGAAGAAATAATAAAGCAACATCCAGCAACTCCTCCATCTCAAAAAATGAAATACATTCAAGAAATAAATTTCCCTGGCCCCAAAATGCAAAGTATTTATGTTCACTTTATAAATGAAGCCAGTTAAGATGCAAAGAGGTTACGTGACTGATTCAAGGTCACCATGCCACTGAGGTTTAATGGAATCCCTAACTTCAGGTGTCCTGGCCTAGAGTAGGTTTTACCATGACAGCCAACTGCCTTGCTCAGCCTGCAGTACTGATCTCAAGAAGGATATGTGTTCCCTGACTGTAATGCCCAAACTTCTTTCTTCTGGAGAACAAATGGTACAGGCCCCTTTTTTCTTGTCTCCTTCCTGCCATCCCTCTGCCACCCCTTCCCAAGACCCTTGCTGATCTTGATTACTCCACCCTATCCAGGATCCCTTCATCACCAGCCTGAGTCCCTCATTCTCACCAATCCCTCTGTGGCTGGGAGCTACTCAATCTGAGTACCTTCTGGCCCACAGAGATCCTCAGCATACTAGTTGCTATCCTGCTTCCAGAACACTCTCTCCTGTCTCTACCTTCACTAGCCCTATGTCTGGCTGCTCAGTTACTATCAGCTCTTTCCTTAGCATCCACTTCTGCTGCAGTCAAAAGGGGTCTTCCTACTGCTTTGGCTCTAAGACCTGCCAGAATCACCTCCAACATCCTCCCCACACACTTTCTACAAATCAGATTCCTGTAAGGCTGACTTAAGGGATCAACAGCTCACCTGGTGTTGAGCTTTAAGGGGCAAGGCCGCCATCACCTAGGCTCCCTCATAAAAAGCAGGCGCTGTGGGAAGAAACAGAGAATCCAAGTGAGCTCCACCCAGTAAAAAGTTCTCCCTTAAATCAACAAACTTGGGAATAACAGCAGAAGCAATCACTTACTAAATGCCCACTGGGTAAGTGGTATATAAATATCTCCTCTTTTAATCTATACCACACCATGAGGTTTGAAATTCCAAGCATACAGATGGTCAAAGGATAAGTAACTTGCCCTAGATCACCAAAGCCTGTACTTCTCAACATCAGGCAAAAACAAAAGCAAAATAAGCAAACACCACCAAAAAACTTGCAGCAAAACCTATTTTTAAAAATAAAATTCTACGGCTCGGCGCCTGTGGCTCAGCAGGCTAAGGCGCCAGCCACGTACACCTAAGCTGGCAGGTTCGAATCCAGCCCGGGCCTGCCAAACAACGATGGCTGCAACCAAAAAATGGCCGGGCGTTGTGGCGGGTGCCTGTAGTCCCAGCTACTTGGGAGGCGGAGACAAGAGACTCGCTTGAGCCCAGGAATTGGAGGTTGCTGTGAGCTGTGATGCTACGGCACTCTATCCAGGGT
>CAUYRH010110215.1:0-40366 GCA_963574655.1 Perodicticus potto
CCCCCCCCCCCCCCCCCCCCCCCCCCCCCCCCCCCCCCCCCCCCCCCCCCCCCCCCCCCCCCCCCCCCCCCCCCCCCCCCCCCCCCCCCCCCCCCCGCCCCCCCCCCCCCGCAACCCGCTCCAAGTGGTTGATCCAGTTTAAAACAAGGAGCATTTCTTTTACTTCTCTCCCCAGGCATTTCAAAGAGAAGCTCAGACTATTAATTGGTACTTTACATACATTATTGCAAAACCGCAAATCAATCCTGCCAGGCGTTCTCTGTGATTCCCATACGGCAAATTGGTTGTAAGTAGAGCCCCAATGGTCAGGAAGTAACTTTGTTTGCCTCAAAATGAAAAACTGCTTATTTCTCTCATTGCAACAGAAGAAGGATGTTTTTGCTCTTGAATCGCGTTCCCAGGGAACAAGAGAAGAGGAAGCCGTGTAAGAACGGTGTGCCCTGCTCCCAGGTTACAAACACCTTCATTACTTATTGGGTCCTAAGTGGTTCCCTGCGACATTTAAGTCAAAAGATTAAGGGTTAGGCATTCTCTACAAAGTCCTAACAATCAATTACGGGTTAGGCACTCTCTGCAAAGTCCTACATCATGGCTATTCCAGGTGTACAGGAGTGTGGATCTTCCAGACACATTTTTTGAGGATTTCAGGCTAGAACATGAAAGAAGCATGGGATGAAGGGACGTTAAGGCCCTGGGTCTGAAGGAAGAGATAGGAAAAGAGCTCCTGGGGTCTGGAGAGAGAGGAAGGGTGAGCCGAGGAGGAGATGCTCCTGAAGAGGAGTGCAGGGGAAGAGGGAGGGGAAGCCGAGCCAGGAGCAATCTCTGGATACCTCACGTGCCAGGGAGAAGTACCAAGCCACACCCCAGATTCGCCCAACACAAAACCCTCTGGAAACTCGGGCAAAGGGCTGGAATCTAGATTCAGCAAACGAGGGGGACACAAACCACCAGTCCACACAAAAACATACTAATTCTCCATTCTCCCTGTAACAAAAGCAGTAAGAGTTCAGCAACAACAAAACACCAGGGGGAGATGTTTTCAGGAGACAGCACACGATGTCGAGAGGAGGATGTGGGACAGACACTGTCCTAGGACCAGGAGGGGGTTAAGCTGTTTTGTTTCCTGTGAAGCAATTTGACAATAAGCTATCGAGGTGTTTATAGGTTGTCACTGCAGACCCAATGAACTGGCTTCGGAGAACCTCGATAAAAGAAACACATAAAAAGTTACACTCAGAGGAGGTTCGTTGCATTATGTATAGTCCGGGAAATTGGGAATGACCTAAATCTTCACCAGTATGAGAACATTAACACAAAAAACAAGTAAGAGGACAGTGAGCTGAGGAGGGTGTATTTAATGACACGGAAAAGTCATTGTCATTTATTGTGAGTAGAAAACAAGTAGGAGCCAAGAAATCATAGTGGCTAAAAGTTCTGGCCTTGGAGACATCAGCTTGGGCTCAACCACTCTCTCTGCAGCTCCCTTACAAATTGACTCAGCAGCTATCATGGCATGTTTTCCGTAAGGGCAGCTATCACTGAAGGACAGCCAAATGCGTTCATATGCTGTTCAAGACACGTGGGAATTAATGCATCACATGTTAGCTATCGCTATCTGCGGGGAGTGGGACCGTGAATGATCATAGTTTTATTCTTTTCCTTTTTTGATTTTCCAAAATTAAATACTTTGCTTATGGCTTCTGGAAAATATGTGTAATCAACAGGAAAAGTATCCAGAGGCAGGGCAAGGTTAAGTTAATAATGACCTTGGCAATAGCAGTGTCAGTAAGTGGGAGGTGGAAGAGAGAGGGCGCCCCATGGAGACCTCTCTCTCCCCAGGGGCACCAAAGAGGGAGGCAGGACTGGCAGACAGCAGAGGGCCTGTGGCTGGTTTATTTGCTCCAAAGAAGTGAACACATGTCTAAATCTTGGGAAAGAAAACTATAGAGGGGAGAGATCAAAGTGCAGGGAAGTACTGTCCCTCCTACCTGGAATAACAGGAGTGTGGAGTGGGAGTTCATGGGGAAGGCTGGGCGAACGCTTTCCTGGATGCAGAGTTAATTCTCCTGCCCCGTCACAGTGCTTTGGTCTTCTTTGGGCCATCTAATTCTTACTCCAGAGGAGAAAGGGTCTGCCCAAGAGCAGAGATGCAATGTCAAGGCTGAAGGGACTTTCAGGCTTCATGCAACAGCCACAGCGAGAGTGGACCACAACTGTGGACCATGGGAAGAGGAGGTGAGAGGCAGGAAGAGGTTGTGAGCAACGTAAGTGGAGAGGAGGCAGAGGACAGACTTCATAAAGAAAGCAGCTGTTAACAGGACTTGCGTCCTTGAGGGCTGCTGCACTGTGGGCCTCTGCTCCTGGCCAGCTATTGGCCAAAGCACCCTCAGTGTCTGGTCATGTCGGCTTCTCCAACTTGGTAACTTGCTCTCCCAAAGCATGTGAGCTGAGCAGGCATGGGCGGGCATCTGCTAGCAAGTCAAAGTCATAATCCTGTTATCCAACCAGTGCAGTGACAACGTGTCACTTCTGCCATATTCTACTGCCTAGAAGCAACTCGCTAGGTCTAACCCTCACTTGGGGAGGGACAACGCAGGGGCATTGCAGGGGAACCAGGAGGCGGGGATCCTTGGGAACATCTTAGGGTGTATCTACCTCTACGCCCTTGAACTTACATTTATTTCCAATGCTCTTGATTTGTGGGACCCGAGCATCTTTTGAATAGAAAATCGTGCTGACAGTTGGCCACAAAACACAATGTAAAAAATCAAAGCAAATCAAAGCTCTGAAAGCATCTGATTTAGCGGAAATGCTGAGGGGAAAATTGGAGTAACGTTAGGAAGGAGTGAGCGGGCTCACAGCCATCCCCATTTTCCCTGCACACCTCTCTCTGCTGCGTCCCTGAGGGTTAGGGTTAGCTTATCTGCCAGCTGCCGGGGTCACTGTTTCTGAGTATTTATCGCCCACCTGCACTATAGTGGTCAATGTAATCTGGGAATCAGACCCAGGGGTTTATTATGAAATGATTCTTTTTAGATTGTGTTTTTACCTTTGAGAACAATTTTTATCTTCATGTTACTTTTTATTTCTGTATTTTCTGCACTTGTTTACACTAAGCCCTCTGGACCTTACTGGTACCCAGTCTCCATGAGAGTCCTTCTGCTCCTGACTCAGCCACCTTGGACTCCATCAGCATCAGCCAAAAGTCCCTGGGAGGATCCGAGAGGAGCAAAGCATGACGGGGGTGCGTCAGCAGCCCTGCTCTGTGGGAATGTCTGTTTATTGCATTCACACAGTGACAGCTTGACCAAGACTTCCTCCCGCCCCAACACTGTAAAAAATGTCCATTTTCATCAGATTTTTGATAATGTAAAGGACCAGGTCTAAAATGTTTACAGAGATCATAGGCTCTTTGTACATGCAAACTCAAGTTTGGCTGTTTTTTTTTTTTTTTTTTTTCCAGCTCCAGAAAGTTTGTTGTTACTAGGTAAATAGGAAAGAAGGGCTTCAGAAAATGCTGGAATTCAACCAACTTGAACAAGCCACCAGTTCTTTGGTCCTTGTCTACTGGGCCGGTGGCTCATCAGCAGGCTAAAGCTGGCCCCTGACACCCCCTGGTGGCTGGTGGATGAACAGCCGGCCCCTGACAGCCGGTCGCAGCAGATGGATGAACTCATTCATTCCCAGGCTGAAGTCCCCCCGGGGAGGAGCTGCAGCTCCGTTGGGTTAGTGCCAGCATGACTCACTAACGACACGCGTGCCCTTTGTGCCATGGCACATCTTTTTCTTTCTCTCCTAGGCCCTAAAAACCTCAGGCCACCTTCCGTCAGGGAGACGCTGCTTGGGAGAATATTCCTAGCACCCTCTTCACTTTCTGCCAGTAATTAAAACTCCTGCAGGTCAAGACCCATGTTCTCTTGAAGGGTCATTTGTTACTTGCCAGGCAAATGAATCTCGATCTTTCCAGTAACGGGTTTTATCGCTGTGGCTGTTATTGTCTCTGACTACAGCGTCCCCTGGGTAGGGAGCTGCTTCCCCAGGGATGACGGAGGGGGAGACCAGAAGCTTCGTGAGCCGTGGGGGCAGAGAACTGCAGCAGCAGACGTGAGGTGCTGCCCTCGATGTCACCCACCCCATGGGGAACAGTCACACCACACCTGGCTGTCCCCATTGCTGGTGGGGCCATGGAGAACACGGAGATTTACCATGTAAGTAACAAGCCTCTCAGAAGAAAGAAACGTTCCACATAGAGGAGGCGTATCAGTCAAAAAATATCGGCAGGTAAATCTTCCCAGAACCAAGGCAAGTTTTAAGTCTTCACAACAAAAACCCCACTGGGTGTGGTGCCAGGAAAAATGAATAGGGTCAGAGGTATCCTGGTGAGGTTACTGATGTTTCAGAGCAAACATAAACCCACAGAAGCAATATAGCAGGAAACATTAGTACAGAGGAAAACCAGGCTGGTGCCAAACTTCTCCTCCACACTGCCGTGTGCTGGGAGGAGATGGAGCAGGATTTCTGTTTATTAAGACAGAAACGATTGTGATGGAGGAATTGTATTCTCACTGACTCCACAGTGAGTACAGCAGGAAGACCCACTCAGGGAGGTGAATGAAGAAGGAAGCCACCATGTAAATCTCAGAAGTTCAGGCAAGGGGAAGGAGAGTCTGGGGGCAGGAGGGGGAGCGAGAGATCCAAATAGTAAGTGGAGAATGTCACCGAAAATTCAGCACTTGTCCCCTAGAGCCACATCAGAAAAGGAGGGATAATAAGTTTAGGAGAAAGAAAAAGAAAAATGGAGGAGGAAAAAAGGAGGAAAATGGTAGACGACAATCTCAAAATCTGATTCCTGCTTCTGGTCAGAACCTTTTAAAGGTTCAGACCCATCATCCCATCATGGGCCAAGGCTGTCTCCTGGCCTCTGCCCGATTCATCCCACCTTCGGACCAGATGGGTCCCTTCAGTTGTCTCCCGTGGCACAGAGGACAAGAGACGTTCCCTGCCCCTCCCGACCCCTGGCCTAAGGCAGGATGCAGGTTTCAGTTCCCCAAAAGTTGGGGACACAGAAAATACTTTTGCCTTTTTTTTAGCCCATTCCCTGTGCAACAAGTTGATGCGCCAGAGCCATTCGTTTTTTCACTTTAAATGTTAATTTTCACCTTGGTGCACAAAGATGTGAAGAGACTTGCTAGAGTAGGACCTGGTGCAAAGGAACCAAAGAGAAAGACGTGAGCAAAGGGTAAAATAAGAAGAGAGACTGGGAAAGTGGGGGCCCTCCAGCCACACGGGAGGCCAGCTGTCAGGTCCTAATGGGTCACCAGAAACTGGACCCTAATCATAGGAGTGGCCAAAGCCAAATGGAGAACGTGGTCACCTGCAAGCTGCTCAGTGTCCACAAAGCAACTTCAAACCCACATTCCCTGACACAGAGGCCAGGGACGAAGGAACTCCTGCAACTTGGGGCCATACGGTGGGAGGCCGGGGGTGGGGGGGCAGCAAGCAGGAGTTTTCTAGTGATGGTACAGTTTCCTGACGTGATTGTGAAGGTTGTTACACAAATTTGCTCATGTGATGAAATTTGCATAAAGCTATACACACACCAAGGAGTGCACAAAAAACTGGGGACGTCCAAATAAAGTCTGCAGATTGTGTTTCCTGCTGTCGATCTTGCATGAACATTAGCTGCTATGTTACTACTGGGGGAACTGGGTGAAGGGCACGTGGAATCTCTCTGTACCATTTTGTCAATTACCTGTAAACCTATCATTATTTCAAAATAATAAGTTAAAAATGCCTGTACCAAAAGAACACCAGCTCACAGGGTGGGGAAACAACCTTGGTGCAGCCACGTGATCACCACAGCACCAAACTTACAGGCTGTCTCTCATGAGGTCCTGAATGCAAGCTGAAGCTTCACTGCAAAAGTCAAGTTCCATGGAAGCGTCTCCACTGCAGGCCCACCTGGTGGGAGCCCACTCAAGAGATGAGAGCTCAGCCCATTCTAAGATGCATTTGTTTAACTCTGTACAATCTTGGCTTTCCTGTTTTCATTAATAACTCAGTGATTTTTATTAATGGTCCTTACTCTCCAAATTTTCAGATAGGTCTGACAAATTTAATGAAATCCTAATACCCACCATGGAGGTTACCTCAATAAAAATTTAAATCAGAATGGACTCTTGAAACACCATTCACCTTTTTCAAAACTTCACAATAGATCATGAAGATATTCACTACCTGTCAGGAGGGACAGCCATTCTAAGCTAAAAACCAATGGTTCCTCCAGCTTCCTACCCAGAGAAACACCTGTTCACTATACAGACTGACTCGCTGTGCTCATTTGAACCAGAATGCCGCCCCCCACCCTCCCACCCAGTGCTGGGTAGGTCTGGGTGGGCTCCAGACTCTGCATCGAGAGCGGATTTCCAGGTGCAGGTGATGCTGCTGGTCTCGGGACCACATTTAGAGGACCTCTGGGCCCAAACAGGGTGCTACAGATAACACCCACCACCCCCATTGCTCTTAGACTGCAATAAAACCTTTTCAGAACTTGTAATCGAATCTTCTAAAAACACAAGCATGTGATCAATGGAATGCTTAAGAGGTGGTATTGTGTGAATTTCGGCTTAGTTTTTCTCAAGACAGAACTTGAATTTATGAATAATACAATTTGTCCTGCTAACACATGAAACATACACGCCTATGAGACCAAGGGTACTGTCCAGTGTCCGCAATGAGCAGGAGCTATGCCTGGTGTGATGCCCACGTGGCCAGGCCTGTGCTGTGCTCTCCACGTATGTCAGCTCTTTCACTCTTCCCATTTGTTATACGAATTGTTATCTTTTCCCCTTAGAAGGATGAGGAAACAAAGGCACAGAGAGGTTAGGTGACTTTCCCAAAGTCACACAGCTGGTAAGTAGAGAATAAAGGACTCAAACCCAAGCAAAGTGGCCTGAAAGCCTGATCCTTAAACTCTAAGCTACTTTGGGTCACATTAGTACCTTTTTGGGAAGGGATAGAATATTGTTTTTACTATGTTTATACACAGTCAAAATTTAGAATTATTAACCTCATTTTGTTTTTTGGGGGGAAGAAGTTGTTCATAATCCCATTCTTACTATTGATGCTCACAAATAATTTTCAGTAATCTGGAAGTCACCCATTATCAACAGAAAACTCTTGCATATTTTGAGCCCAATACCAAAGAGAAAAAAGACATCAGTGGGAATACTTCTGTCTTAAAACAAAAATGGTGTTTGGTATGTTTTTAAATTGCCTTTTAGTCTCCCTATCACCATATTCAAACCAGTCCAAAGCTGTCCTTTTCAAATCAGAGGTCTAGTTCTAAGTCTCTTTACAGTGAAAAGAATAGTAAGATGCTCTCCTTATGTAGCCCTGAGTGAGAGAGAGAAAAATTGTTTGGAGAATGTTCCAAAGCCCCTCCACACTAAGCCCTAGCTGTCTCCTTTCCCCGCTTCCATCCATTATTCATTACAGTGGTGAGTGTGACACTTGCAGAGGCTGCAAACATCAAGGGCCCATCCAGAGAAATCTTCCGCACTCTCGTTTGGCAAGAGCACAGCAGTGGTGCTCAGGAGAGTCCCAGTGACCACCCGGGGTCAGCACGCATCTTAGCCTCCACTAGAGAACTGAGATTGGCTTTGTTATAAGCATTAACCTGGTTTTCTAATTGCCTTTGTCAACCAATTTTTTGAAACTTGAACTGATGAGTAAAAACTGAAAAAAAGGCAAAGAAGCCACCAGAGTCATTGATCCCCAAATATCTCACTGCAAAGAGTAAAGGGGAGAGACAGGAGGCAGAGTAGACGCAGCAGAGGGGCCCCTAGAACAAGAGGAAAGGCGGAGGGGTCGGGGGTGGCTGTAGTGCCTGGAACTCGGCTGTCTTCACAGGTGCTGAGAGTAACACCAATTCTTAGGCAAGACAAAAAGAGTGAATGAAGAATGGTAACAACTTCCTTCCAAATTTTAAAGATTTATGTATCCAAAGTCACAACCTTGAATGAAAATTCTTTAAACTCTCGAGATGTCAACAAGCTGAAACTCCTGTGTTCGTGTCAGCTCATGTAGGACAGACTTAAGGAATAACCATTTCTTTACATTCAGCTCGAGAATCTTAACACTAAAAAAGGCAGCGTTGGCAATAATGGATTCAAAATTAAACAGAAATAAAACCTTTAATTATTCATCCACACCTCAGCGTTTGTCTCTTGCTTCTAAATAACAGAAATGCTGAGCTGGCAGGATGGAAGTAACCACCATATGTGGAAAAGAAACACAAATATACTTTTCTCCTCTTATCATCAAAGAATATTTACTAGTTGAACACGTTCTTTCTTTACATTAATTTAGGTTTCCCCATACTCTTGATTTAAGAGATACTTGTTTCATTATGTTCCTAATAGGTTTGGGAACGTAAGATTGCTTTAGAAAATCAGTTGCAAAGCTAACACACCGGTGAATCTTTTAGTAAAGCTCATTTGAGGGAATTTCTAACGCTGTCAATCAGAAAACGAGAACCCGCAATTATATTTAAAATCATTCAAAAATCCAGGAACAGTTTCTACATTTCTAAATAAATCTGGATAAAGACTGGCTATACCTGTGAACTTGCACTTTGCTTATGCTCATGTCTTTTTAAGGAATTTAAAGTTTTATCTTCCTTTAGTTTCAAATCTTCATAGAAAAAACCCAAATGACGCCCTTCCCAGAGATACTAAACTTGCATCAATCCTACAAGTTACAGCAACGGCAATGGTCATGGAAAGAAGACAAGCGGGGCTTGACGACATACCGTAGGTGCTGGCTTTTCAGGCAGGCTTTTCTTACACCCCAGAGATCGTGCTCGCCTTCTCTGCTCACAGGAGGAGGAAGGCTTTTATAACCCAGCCTTCTCAGCCCCTCCTTTTTCTCTGAGGTTCTTGGAAGTAGAGAAACAAAAAAATTTGAGCCACTCTCAAAGCCATGGCGCACAGTAGCAAGTTAGTAATTGAATCCGAGTGAGGAATGCATAAATACGAGCATGGTATTTTAAATGCTGAGAAAGGAATGATACCACTCTCAGCTTGCCATTAACACCATAGTATGAAATCATACTAAAATTTAACTTCTGCAATTAGTGGCATATTGTAAAAGCCACAAATAAATTGGAAATGCTCACTATAGAAAGTAATGACAAGATTCATTAATTAATAGATTAAAAGCTCTTGATTAAGACTAGGGGAAAAAATCTCAAATCGAGGAATCTTAACTGCTTTTTTTTTTTTTTTTGCAGGTTTTAAGAACTTTGCCACACCAAAATACATGTAGCATTGGGGGCCGGGGAAGCGGGGGAGTTACAGACCTGAGCAAAGCTAAGTGGCTTCCACATCCTCTTTAAAGTACACTTTGCAATAACTCTGTGAGGAGAGAGGTAGTAATCACCAGTGGGCAACTTTCAGTCATTTTACTTAAATGACGTATCACAAACATAATAGTTTTGCTGTAACCAAAGTTCCTCGAGTCATTATTTCGATGGTATATTTATATGTGAAGCATATGTTACAGATAAGTAGAAATAAGATGGTGTGATTTAAAAACTGATTGCTCAGGACATACAAATTCAAGGGGATTTGGAATTAAATGGAATGAGTGTCAAGGGGCATTTTTGTAAAGACAGAGATCTTTGAGCAAGGTCTAAAGGGAGGAATGGGGACTGTGCTGAGAACTCCCACGGAAAGCATATTCAGTTTAGGGAGAAAACCCTCTGGACAAAGAAGGACAAAGATTAAGACAGAGGTCTGAAACCCAGATATCCCAAGCGTCACACAGGTAACGAAAACGGGAGAACTGGAAATGACGAGCTCTGCGTTCCGAAGAGGACCCGTCGGGGGAGAGATCCAGCCAGAAAGAGAGAGAGAACCAGAGAAACCTGGTGGATTCCAGGACTAACCTCCTGCCCTGGTAATTTCCCTCCTCTCTCACCCCCAACACACAGACGCACACAGACAAGCCAGCTCTCTGTCCTCAGCATGACGTGCAGGCAGCGTCTGCCCAGCATTTTCACAGATGTAAAGGGATTGGACAGCAGAACCTAAGACCTGGCTGGAAAAGCCAATGAGTGAACTGGAAAAACCAGAAAGAAAAGATGCTGAAGAATAAGCTGCACACTTACACGTGAGGGCAATAAAAACAAACTGAAATTGCCAGGAAACTGATCGGGGACCCTCCTCGTGGATGGTGACAGAGTGACCGTCCTGGGCAGGCCGAGAGAAAGCTGACCGCAGCAGGGGGAGCGAGCAGGGTGGGAAGGCCACGCGTAGACACGGAGAAGATGGCCACGTAGGTACAAGCCATGGAGAGAGGCCTCTGGAGAAACAGCCCTGCCAAGGACGGGATCTCACCCTCCAGCTTCCAGGGTGTGGAGAATTAGGCTTCCATCATTTACGCCACTCAGTCTGTGGCCGCCCTAGCAAATTAGCACAGCCCCAGAGGTTGGGTGTAGATGGAGTTACTCAGCCCCTCCCTCAGCATAGCTAGGACCACCCAAAATGGCCCAGGCGACAGCAAAGAACCCTCACAGGAGCTTGGGTGCAGCCCCAGAGTTGAGGTTCAATACCCCACAGGGAGCAGGTGGGTGGGGGAGCACCAGACCTGGCTTCTACTGAAACTGTTAGAAATGCCAGAAACCAAGGGGTTGAGCGAGTGTGAACTTCTCTCGTTCAATCTCTGCTTATTAAACAGTCAAGTTCTTTGTTCTATCTCAATTTTCATTCTAGTTCCAAACATTTTTGTTCGCCACTAGTAAAGTTGATCTAGCCAGACATGTTCTATGCTCATGTCTTCAACAATTCCTGAAAGTCATCATGCCCGGATCTTGGCTGTGAGTGACCGTCCCATGACATGGAGGGAGACGGAGACCAAGAGAGACAGATAGAGGCTCCATGGGTCACCTACAGATTCGCCACTTTCCCCAACACTCATCTAGCAAGGCAAGTGGGAGATGTTTTTTAAAAAGATTTTTTTAAATGCCGGCTTGTTGCACTATCTTTCAATGCCAGAAGGTGGCTTCTCTAACCAAACCCTGCCGTGACGGACATTTTCATCCACCTACAATCTCAAAGCAGGTTTCAGAGCTAAATTGTGGCGCTGACCATGCTCGTTTCTCCAGATAGTTCTTTCCCATTGAGCTAAGCAAAGCCGTTCAGCACACTCCCCTGCCATATTTGTAGACCCCAATTCTCAGGTTAGCATCCCTATTTTTATTTATTTTTCATGCTGCAAGAAAACATGTCAAAACTGAACAAACTCTTGGCCAGGCGCAGTGGCTCATGCTTGTAAGTCTAGCTCTCTGGGAGGCAGAGGATGAATTCAGGACAGGAGTTCAAGACCAGCCTGAACAAGAGCCAGACTCCATCTCCACAAAAAACCAGAGATGTGGTGGTGTACACCTGTCATCCCAGCTGCTTGGGAGGCTGAGGCAGGAGGATCTCTTGAGCCCAGGACTTTCAGGCCCCAAAATAAAAATAAAATGAGATCTTATCTCAAAAAAAAAAAAAAAAAAAAAAAACCAGGAAAAGAAAAGCTGAACAAACCGGAGAGGAGTGGTACTGGAGACCACACAGCAGTGCAGTGCACTCAATACCACTAACTGTGCACTTAGAAGTGGCTCAGATGGTAAATTTTATGATACGTGTATTTTATCACAGTTAAAAATGACTTTTGGAAATGTTCAGCGAAGCCAGCTTGGGATTTGCACACGACTTCTGGTGCTTGGCTACCTATGGGCCACGGGCAAACTTCAACTCCAAGCTCAGCTCAGTAACCTGGAATACTATCACTGCATCTCAGGGTATGTCAGGGTTTGGGGGATCCTGAAAGGATCAGCATGTCGATGACCCAGCCCAGTTAGAATCCCGCCCCCTCTCCCTTAAGAGTTCAGGGTTTCCGGGTGCAAAGAGCGCAGGGGGAGGCATCTTTCTTGCTGCTGCCTGGGCTGCAAGGGAAGACCTCTGTCCCGTGCCTCCAGGGGTGTCCCCCCCCCCCACTGCGCTGGCACCTCCAGGTGCGTGGCCTGAATTTGAAGCCGCAGGGCAGGTTGACTTAAGAACTCCAGGTGGGCCGCAGAATCTGATGATCCTTAAGTTCAGCAGGGTCTGAGAACCATGGCTCTGAAGGCTCAGGTGTCATCTCTGAAGGCTCAGGTTTCATCAAAAGAAAGCTGTTCACTCAGCAAGGGTAAAGCAAAAACAGCCTACTGGATGGTCCTGGGGTCAAAGGACAGCAGGCTGGAACCAGGCAATGACACAGAAAGGTGACCACACCCCACAGGCGGCTCTGAGATTTCACCCTCAAGGCTTGTGGTCAAGACGAGGAGGATGAGAAGGGAAATAAATGTCAACGAAAGCAATGTCACCCAGAGTTGGGGCCCCTCTCTACGGCACTGTGTCTGAGTTGCCAAGACTACTCAGATCCTGGGAGAGATTCCTTGGCCATCTGTACCTCCAAGGAATTCCTCTAGAAAGCAAGAAATTGCCTGTCCACTTCCAGGAAATGGTAAGCCTGGGGCCAGGTACTCTGGCACCTCTAGCCCTATGGGACACCGGGCATCTAAGGAGCCCAGACGTCAGCAGGAGGGCACAGCACTCAGGAGGGCTCCATCTGTCTCCCCACGCTGCCCCCTCACTGTTGGGATTTTGTGCCACTAGAGCTCACCTCCTCTCCCAGGCACTTGGGCCAGGCACCCCTCTCCTGGAGAATGCGCTCACCACACGCGGCGCTTCTGTCCTTTCTGTCTGAGTTGCTCAGTGGAGCCGGCTGAGTGGAGAGGCCTCTGACCCAGCAGGGCAGGCCCCTTGGGGAACTGCAAGGGACATCTGCCCTTCACGTGGAGGCTGCCCTCGCGCCAGTCCACCAGTCTGCCTCATTTCTCAACACTCTGTATGAAGCTGCGGTTCCCGGTGGGCCCTGGCCCATACTCCAGGAAAGAGGTTACTCCCCACTAGAGCCCCACAGAGCCCATTCTGTGCCTCCCACTCAGTCTTGCTCCCGGCCAAGCCGAGGAGAGAATTTTGCACACCGCTGGCGGGCACCCACTCCCAACTTAGAACACTGGCCATTAACGGGCTTCAGGTGTCTTTTATACCAAACCCAGTACAAGGACACAGACACCTGTCACTCATTCACTCCTGGGAAGAGCAAGTGCAGCTCATGGACACACCCGTCAACTCACAGATCCTCCCCTCCCCGCATGGACAGTGGGGCAGGCGCTCCCCTTACCTCCCTCTCTGCCTCTCCTGGCAGAAGACCCACAATCCCACCTCTCCAAGAAAATTAGCAACTTGCCTTCACTTCTACAGCTCCATGAATTGTCCCCACCTGACACCCCTGCCACTGGGCCTTTATGAACTTCAAAATGGGTGAATCTCATCAGGAAGGGGAAAGATCACTGTGGCACCAGAAGTGCAAACGTGCAATAGTTCTGGTGCCAAGACCTGAGTCCTCCCCATGAGTGCGATCATTCCATACCCAGGGGCCAACCACAACAGGTCCTGGCAGTCCAGAGTGACCTGGGAAAGTCCAAGGGCAGCAGCAGAGGACACCCAGCCCTTCCAGAGTAGGCTGTCTGAGGAACCCTGCTCCCCAAGCAGGGCAGACTGCTTGCTTTGGGGGCAACTCAGGTCCCAAGGCATGGTCATGGGCAGAGGAGGCTGGTGACACCTCATCCAGCATGATGCCCTGGAGCTTCCCAGAAGGGGGTTGTAGTCCAGGACACAGTGTTTGCCCCGTGTCTAGTCCCCGAGCTGCCCCCTCCCTGGATTCTCACCTCTCTCAGTCTCTCAGTGGCCAAGGCCTCCCTTACTCTTTGCTTGCTTTTGTCCCAAACTGCCACTCCACAATCCCTTTTGTGGCCCTCATCAAACATGCCTACTAACCCCTAGAGCTCTCTGACCACAGCCCTCAGTTCACCATCTGGATTCCAGAGATCTCTCTACCCCATTGCATCTCATGATCCACACACACAATCAGAAAGAAGCCAGGTCCTTGGCTACACTTCCTGTGTGACCACAGCTGGTTCACAGTCTCTCCAGCTCACCATGGCTTAGGTGAGAACACACCCACCCGCCATTCTGCAGGAACTGGCTCCCACCCCAACTCCATCAGCAACTTTGTACATGGACAAATTTCTAGCCAACACAGGGATAGGCCAACACAGAGCTCTGTAGCAATGAGTGGTGCCAAAAATGCATTTGCAAGACCCAGAAGCAACCATCCATTGAGAAAGAAGCTTTTAGGTTGAGTGTGACTTCCAACATGCATAACCCACCTTCACAAAAACTATGGAAGCTTTCTTAGACCACTCAAATGATCAAATCTCGTATAAACCCACTCCATGTGTCTGCATCCCCCTTCCACAACTCCGTCTCCCATTAGCAATGGTCCCGTGGTGTAGTAATAAAGGGCAGAGCTCAAACTTGCATGTGCACGTGGATCACGTGAGAATGCAGAGTCTGGTCTCAGATACAGGAGGCTGCATATCTAACAAACTCTCCCAGATGAGCCCCTGCTGCTGGTCCATGGCACACGTGGCAGTTTGGGATAGCCCAGGCCCCCAAAGCACCAGATTCCTGCCAGCACCATGGTCAGCTCCAAGACCTGCAGCAAGGAGAAAGGCGGGACACGGAGAGCCATCCAGACAACGTGCTGCCCCCCTGCAGGCGGCGCAGCAGGTGAACCCAGCAGTCTATCTGCATAGGGGATACGGGACTTCCCTGGATGTGGTGCTCTTCTTCAGAAGTCTCCTAACCCCCCTGTCTTCCTTGGGAGAAGTTCATCCCAATCCTTCAGGCTCTGGTCTCTTGGTGGACCTTCTGTTTCCAAGGAAGAAATTCTTGGTCCAGTCTTGAGTTCAAAGTTCAGAGGTCAAATGACTGTCAACAAGCCTCCGCCTGGCTTGGCCTCTTCTTTAAGTTTCACACTTTCCCAGGTCTACAGACCTCACCAGGGATCTCTCTCGAGAACAAGGTTGTAAGTAAGTAATTTGAGAATCTCAAAACATCAGTACCACCCCAGATCAATATCCTTCTACCTAATGCTGCAAAAGCGAAGAACTCTCCAAGAGTCTGAAGAATAAAATATGACATTTGTGTGGGTACATAAAAGACATAGAGCCTTTTATTCTTTCACA
Organism: Perodicticus potto; assembly: GCA_963574655.1. Lineage (NCBI taxonomy): Eukaryota > Metazoa > Chordata > Mammalia > Primates > Lorisidae > Perodicticus > Perodicticus potto. The sequence goes on from CAUYRH010110215.1 coordinate 15,185, forward strand.
ATAACTGTAATTTTAATGAGCTTTTTGTAAGTTTCGTCTTTCAAATAACATCTCCTTCCAAATTCCCATTCTGTTGTCCAAATCAACTAATTTGACTTACTCTTTTGTGAATATATATGAATTCTACTATTGAATTTGCACAAAGATCTTCATCATCATTTCTGTCCTTTCATTCTAACTGATACAGTTACCATTCTAAACTCTGTCTAAGGAAATTCCAAGTTCATTTCATTCTTTCATTAAGTGAAAAAGAAATCTGCCCTTTTCTTGCCCAGGGTTTTCTTTCTCTGAAGGAAATAAAAAGGATCATGATAGGATGAAGGAGGTCTTGGAACAACAACCTGAGCTCCTACCTATTTCTATTCTGATCTGACTTGTTACTGTAGGAAAGCCACTTCTCTTTGCTCAATTATCCAAAAGACATTTTGAAGCTATATAATTTCTGTATTTGAGCACCTGAAGCAAATTTCACAAAGCAGGTTCAGTTGTGGCAAAGTGTAAAGTCTGTGTCCACGTGATTTCACTATATTAGAATGAAACTGTTGGAGGAAGGGTTAAGTGATTGGCATCTGCTAGGTCATGGAAGGAGACAGGGTGGAGGTTTTTCTCTGCTCCGGTATGTTATATAACACAAAGTTACATATTCTGGCCATATGTTAACATGTCATAACACTATTAAAGCGTTGTTGGCACCGTTGTAGGCGCATGGGAATACTGTTGTGAACAAGGAAGTTCAGTCCCCTTCCTCACGGAGCCTTCATCCCAGTCAAGGGGACAAAGAACAAATAAAAATACCAGAGAGTGCCAGGTGGTATTAAAAAAAAATAGGCCAGCATAAAGAAATAGGAAGAGACAGGGAAAGTCTCTGCAAAGGCAATAACTGGGCAGGGTCGGAATGGAATGAGAAAGCCAGAAAAGAGGGACTGGAGGGGAAGGACTCCAGCCGGGGAGCAGCAGAGGCAGAGCCTGGAGCGAGCCTGTGAAGGTCAAGAAACCCAAGGCCACTCAGACAGGACCCAGGGCAGGAGGCAGCAGCAGGAAAGGAAGAGGAGAAAACTGACCAGGACTCAGATCACATGGGATTTTATAGGTAGGCTCTTATAAAGATGTTGGCTTTCATCAGAGTAGAATGAGAATACCTGGGAGGTTAAAATCAGGGAAAAGAGTGATCTGGTTGGTCTTTTAAGAGACCCCTCTGACTGCAGCAGGCACAGGAGGCTGGGAGGGTGGCCCAGCACGCTGGCAGGATGCTGTGCCACGCAGGGGTCAAGGCTGATGGTGAACACAGCTGGGACTTCCTAGGATGGGCCTGTGAGGGTGGATGATGGGGTGACTTCAGATTCAGGACCATGCTGGAGGCAAAGAGAACCCTGGGTGACCATGCATGATGGTGCATCCCCCAACTGGAGAGGCCTGGAAGAAGGGAGGCTATGAAATAGGAGCTTTCAGCTCTTCCAGGGCCTTGGGATCCTTGCTTAGTTACACAGACAAGAGGAGCTAAGTGAAGCTCTTCCATAATTTTCTATATCGGCACCCAAGTGGCTTTGCTTATGAGAACCCACACTGGGGCTGGGGCTAAGAATGACAGAAGATGGTGCAGACAGAAACAGAGATGGAGAGAGAAATGGAGACAGAGATAGCCAGAAGTGGAGATGGGGATGGGACCAGAGAGAGAAATAGAAAGATGAGAGGGGTGCCGATTAACAAGGATCCAAAATTACTTAGATTCGAGCGGCCAAGGCATTTGCTGTTCACCAACATGTATGTAAACAGTGACATCTGCCTTCTGTGTTTATAGTAAGTCTCTCAGGATAAGGCAGAATCAATCAGCAGTGAGGCACACACGTCTGCAATAACATCCAGGCTCCAGGGCAACATGGGCAAGTTTCCGGACCTCTCTGAGCCTAGTGTCTTTGCCTTTGACAACAGCACCACCTGTAAAGGTCTGTGAAGCACATGTGGAGGGAGAATCAGGGCCACCTGCTGCGGGGGCCAGCTCCTCCAGGGAGGTGCCCTGTAATGGCAAGATGTTCGCCACCTCAAGTTTGTCTAAGTCTGAGCAGCAGAATTAGAGAGAGGCTATGAGACTTAAAATAGATTATTTCAAAAAGCCTCAGAGGAAACTTCTATGTCTGCATTCGAATACAAACAGACAGGGTGTCAGGGAGCAGGGGACTTGGGGGCCAGGGCTTTGGAGGGAAGATTTTGCCTCATCTCCAGCCCAGTGTGCTTCAGCTCCTGAGTGTGAGAGAAAATGAAGCCACTTTGTGTATTAAAAATTCACGTAGTGGTCCATTTGGCCTATATGACCTTGCTCTATCTCACTTTAGAGCTCCAAGCAATAAGAACCCATTGCTTTCCTTTTATCCAAATTACCGAAACTTTGCTTAAGAAGACACAATAAGTTCTGAGTGATTTCTGACCACTTTTATGTGGTAACAGCGTGGGAAGAAAAACCCACTCCAGGCCCACTTGGGTTAGTGGGTCTGCTTCATCTTCCTTCTGATTTGAAGTGAGATCAACCCACCCAGGACAGGAAGGATGCCGAATGCTGCTTAAAAGCATGATGGCTGTAGGCGACCAAGTGTAATGGAAAAGGTAATATGCAAAAAGATGGACAATTAAGATTATTAGAAGTATTACCAGCCCACAGAGTGGTCCCTAAGTGGAGAAGGGTTCAAAGGCAGAGACAAAAATAGTTAAATGACCCCAGATGATAATTGAATATTGGCCCCAAAAGTAACCTTGATGGGAAAGAAATTCTCCAAGGGAAGAGTGGGCACTATAGAGGGCTGGCCCCCAGCAGCCCGGTCCAGAGTTGTCTGGCTTCCAGAATTGAGGCTGGGGGCTACAGATTTGAACACGCTTAATACAAAAACCCCCACCCAAGGAATTCAGGTGGGTGAGTGTTGTGTTAGGTAATGAAGAAACAGGTGCCTATTATTGTGAGTTTCTGCTTGGGTGAGGCATTTCATCGACTGACCAAGGATAAGCTTCCCGTTAACTTTCCCCCCTTCTATCCATACTATAACGCAGCAGTTCTCAAACCTGTGGGTCGTGACCCACAGGAACTGTATTAAAGGGTCGTGGCAATAGGAAAGTTGAGAACTACTGCTATAATGGAATATCTCAAATAGTACCATTCATCCAGTGAAGAATTCCTGTTTCTAACAAGTCTTCAGTCACAAACCCTGTCAACATCTGTGCCTGGGTCCACACTCCCCCATGACGTTAGCTAACATCTATCGAGTGCCTCCTACCAGTTGGGAACTTTCCAAGTGTTTTACCTTTGCTGACTCATTGAACTCCTAACAAACCTGCAAGGTTGGTGCTCCTAGCATCAGCTTCTCCATTTCACAGGAATACAACAGAGACACAGAAATAGTCCACATATTCCAAGGTCACGCAACTAGCAAGTGGTGGAGCCAGGTTTAATGTCTAGGCTGTCTGGGCTCAGGGTCCTTCTGCTCAACCATTTTGCCAAGCCTCCAGAGGCACACATGTGCACCCCCCATGCACACATATGCACACACACACAAAGGCACACACCAAGAGCTCTTGAGAATAAAAGGCACAGGTAGGCTGCTTGGCCTTGATGAAACTCAAAGTCAAGGCATTTCTGCTGCCCTTTGAAGCTAGACTTTGTGAGAGACGTTATGTTTTCCCTATCTTTGAGGATTACCCTTGATGTCTCCACCTCAGACTTAATAGGTTCTGATCAAAGCATTTGATTCCAAGCCACACCCTAGTCCCTTAACCTGCATCTCCCCCATTCTTCCCCATACTTGGTCATGACACCATTGAACATGAGTTGCTCAGATCAATACCCTAAAGTCATTCTTGGTTCTCTCTTTTCCCCAGGACTCCATTCAGCAGTCACTTCTACCTCCAAATATGACTCAGCACAGCCCAAATCCAATTGGTTCTCTGACCAATACCAGGCACCACCAGCTCTTTCCTGATGTTGGCCACGACTCCTTGCCAGTCTTCCAGCTTCCACTTTTGCTAATAGGATACATTCTCCACTCTTCTTCCAATGTCATCTCTTCAAAATACTTTCCAAATCATATCAGTTCCCTTCTTGAAACCATCCGGTGGCTTCCCATTTTAGTTAGAATGAAAGCCAGGTCCAGGCGGTCTACAGCAACCTACCTCTACATGATTGTCAACAACAAGCCACCTACACCATGTCTACAACCTACTTCCATGCAATGGTCTACACCAAACATATCCACACCTACCTCTATCTAATGGTCTACGCCAATCACATCCACACCTAACTCTATCCAATGGTCTACACCAACCACATCTACACCTAATTCTATCCAATGGTCTATGCCAACCACATCCACACCTACCTCTATCCAATGGTCTATGCCAACCACATACACACCTACCTCCATGCAAGGATCTATGCCAACCACCTCCATACCTACCTCTATCCAATGGTCTACGCCAACCACATCCAAACCTAACTCTATCCAATGGTCTATGCCAAACACACCCACACCTACCTCTATCCAATGGTCTACACCAACCACATCCACACCTACCTCTATCCAATGGTGTACACCAATCACATACACACTTACCTCCATGCAAGGATCTATGCCAACCACCTCCATACCTACCTCTATCCAATGGTCTACCCCAACCACATCTACATCTAACTCTATCCAATGGTCTTCGCCAACCACATCCACACCTACCTCTATCCAATGGTCTACACCAATCACATCCACACCTACCTCTAGCCAATGGTCTATGCCAACCACATACACACCTACCTCTATCCAATGGTTTACCTACAACCTCATCTATCAGCACTCTTTGCCCTCCTCAGGCTCTTAGTGCTTTCCACTTTTCATCTAGAACTCTATTCCCCCAGATCTAGTATGTGGCTGCAAAAGCTGACCGTCTGGGTGAAAACCCCAAATACACCGTTTCACCTGTGTGATCTCAGGCAAATTTCTTAACTCTCTGGACTTGTTTCTTCATCTAGAAAATGATGAAAATAATAGTATGTATCCAGGGATTCTGTGAGAACTAAATAAATTAACATCATGTAAAGCACTGAATGCAAGGCCTTTTTAAAAGAATTCCCACGATTGTTTTTATTATTATCAATACTGTCAGTATTATTACTACCAACAGAAAATCAATTATGAGCTTGGATTCTGGAAGGAAGGAAGAGTGGAGTACAGTACAGACTATGTGACCTTGGACAAGCTACTTGATCTCTCTGTGCCCAGTTTTTCTATTTGTTAAATAAAGAAAATAATTAATATTATACCATCTTCACATATGTTATCTGAGGGTTTAATTTGTTAATACACATAAAGCACTCAAAGTAATGCTTGGTACCCAGCAAGTATTCAGAAGTATTTGTTGTCATTATTATTATTATTATTATTATTATTATTATTATTATTATATTCTCAATTTTACTCTCTTCTTGCAGGTCTCTGGCCAACCATCCCATCACTCAGATCCCACTTTGTCCCACACTCCGGCCACTCTGTCATATCAGCCTGTCTTGTTTCTCATCTTTGCATTGATCCCTGCCTGACACTGGCATCTTCACTGTGGTGTTAAGCGTCATCCAGCCTCTCTCTTTCCCACTAGCCTTCTCACTGGTGTTTCTCCAGGGCCTGGAGCAGAGCCTGGCATGTGCTAGGACTCAATAAAAGCCAAATGAACAATGTCACATTTTTTTATACGTGGAAAGGTTGTTTGCATGAGTTCTCTCTTTTTTCCCTGGGTTGTTACTGTGCTGTGCAATTTCATGGCCCACCATTCCTGCACATCAAACCTTAATGGAAGATCTCCATAATTTTATTCCTAAGTGATTTGTGCTGTTCTCAAGTTGCTGCCACCTGTGCAGCTCTCTCTGGGCAAGATGAGCACTTCCATGCTGATTCTTCCTTGGCTCGGATGCTCAGACACACCCTCTCTTATTTACCTTCTCTGTTTACTAATTGATTTATTCTGTAATTCATTATTCAGTGCATTCATTAACTTAACACTGATTAAATGCCAACTATGTACAGGCCTACCGCAGAAGACTAGAGTTGCAAAGACTAACACAACTTACTTCCTCCCTATAAGGAGTCACAATACAGCTAAGGAGGGAGATGCAGGAATGGTGATTAAAATGCAGTGGGCTCTGGGTACTGACAGCTGTGTGCATTATTTTTACAGGAGTCCTCAGAAGGGGCAGCAACATGGCGTAGGGGAAAGGGAAAGGCGGCCAGTCCACCATGTTCTTGGAGGAGTGTGAGCCAAAACACAGGCTGAGCATGAGCAAACCTCTGAGGGTGGCTGGAGTATGGAGCGAAGGGGAGCAGGTGGGCAGGACAGGAGATTGACTAGCTGGGCAGGGGGACTTTGCTCGCTTGGCAGAGGAGTTTGGAATTTCTCTTGCAAGCAACACATAGGCATAGAAGGGCCTTATCACAGGATCAGTACCTGACTTGTGGTTAGGAGATCATCCTTGTGTCTCTCGGGTGGTCAGGTCAAGAATGGAAATGAAGGAACAATTCAATCCTAACCAGAGCTGAGGACAGTGATAGTGATGATAGAGAAAAGGGATGGACATTTCTGAAACCTTAGAAGGGCTGGATAATTGACTGACATAAGACACAAGAGAAAAGGAGGGATCGACCGAGCTGCCCATTCTTGCTTGGGAGATTCCATGTGACTCCTTCTCACTCACTATCGCTGCCCACAGCAGGAGAAACCTCTCACCAGCACCGGCACAACTGGTAGTGGTTAGTTTCTGTCAAGAGCAGTAGAAAGTTGAAGACTCTAGAGAAGCAACCTATTCAGATCGCCGAGGTGAACAGAACGACAGCGCCTCAAAGATATCAGCCTCCTAAGCCTGGAACCCATGGGTACATAGGGTCACATGGAAAAGAGGACGAAGGTTGCAGATGGCACTAAGTTTGCTAATCAATAGATCTGGAAATAGATTATCCTGGCTGATTTGGGCAGTCCAAGGGAGTCCCAGTGGAAAGGGAAGACGGCAGAAGACTCTGTGCTCTGTGTTGGAGAAACTGCTGTAAGGTTGGACACAGGGTTGGGGAGACACCACAGGGCTCAGAGGATGGAGGAGAGGCCATAGCAGGGATGGCCAGCCTCTAGGAGCTGGAACAGGCAAGGAAGTGCGTTCTCCCTTGGAGCCCTCAGAAGGGGCACAGCCCTGCCAGCACCTTGATTTTGGCCCTGGGAGAGCCGTGTGGACTTCTAACATACAGAATTGTAAGACATGAGTTTGTGTAGAATCAATTCCATGAATGTGGGGTACTTTATTTTATAGTTTATGAAGCAGTTTCTCACATGCTGTGTCTCATGTGGTTCTCCAACAATGCGAGGCAGGTTTTACGAACTCCTATTTTACAAATGAGGAAATGAAGGCTCAGAGTGACTCTGAAGAGCAGGGATGAGCTCCTGGGTCTATGCTGGGCCCTTCCTCTGCCCAGTTACGTGGTGAAAGGAAGAATTCACAGATTCTCTAAATAGCAACTTAGCAGCAGCAAAGATGTGGGGTGTCATGGACCAAACCCAGCAGATTTTGTGGAGTGGATTAACACATCTGGAGATTCAGCTAAGTGGAGATGAGTTAAGACCATTTCTACTATAAAATTAATTTCTTCACTCTGAAATTTCACTGTTGCATTAACTGTGACAACATAGAAAAAATGGAAAATGTGGTAGAACTTCGGACAGCAGGGCTGTATTTTGTCCCCAGCTGTATGGCTCAGCTGGAAGAGATCAGTGAAGCAGGAGTCAGAAGACCTTGGCCAAATGGCAGCCTTGGTGCATCCGTGGAAGCCGCAGGAGGGCTCAGTGAATCAGTCTCTCATCTGCAGAATGGGAGCAGCAACACCTATCACACTTACTGGGCGTGACTGTCACAGAAGTCAATTTTCCACGTAGGGAAATGGGCCTGTCATTCCGCTTCCCAAGTTCATGACACTCCCAGAGAGACCCAGTATAGTGCCCGGAGCATGAGGTCTACTCAATCTAGCGTGGCCGAGGCGACTTCTGGCAGCTCTCCCAGTGCACCCGGGAGGCCCAGAGCCCCGGATGCTGCACCAAAGACCTCAGGACGGAGACACCTAGAGCCCAGAGCACAGTGGAAGAAAGCTTTGGATTTTCTTCTGAAGATATCGCTTATAATCAATTGCAGACTATGGATTAAGGATTAGCCCCAATTTATACATCTGTAGTCTTTACACAAAAAAGTTATGACTCTGCTGACAGCCAGAACCAGGGCGCATGGACACAGAGTCCTGGGAACCATCACTGCGTCCAGGTGTGTTTTTATTTTTTTGCCCCTGAGGAAATTTTTCCTAATCCTGGAATTGGATAAAAATCCAGGATCACATATGTTCAGTGCTTTCTGATTCATTTTCCCATAAACCACAAACACATGGAAAAGCCATTCCTGTGTAAAGCTTTCTCACAGGTGGAAACAGCCTGCCCCTCTGGTGCCTGATGGCCATAGAGATGGCTGTGGCAAACATGACCCCTGTGCCTCCGGCTCCTGGCACAGCCAGTGCCCAGTAAATATTGTCTGAGTGATTAGTAGCATGCCACACTATGAGCAGGAACCAAGATCAAATACAGGTTCAGCCGGGTTCAGTGGCTGTAATTACACTCTGTAATCCCAGCATTTTGTAAGACACACGTATGTACAGGTATGTACATGTGTGTACATGTATTTACATGTATGTATGTACATGTGTGCACATGTAGTTTGAAACCAACCTGGGCAACATAGCAAGATGCTGCCTCTAAAAAATACTTAAAAGTAAAAAATCAGCCAATGGCTAGTTATAGGTCACATGTACCTGTAGTCCCAGCTACTCAGGAGGCTGAGGCAGGAGGATTGCTTGTACCCAGGAGTTCAAGGCTGCAGTGAGCTGTGATCAGGCCACTGGTACTCCAGCCTGAGTGAGAGAGTGACACCTTGTCTCAAACATTTATGTTACCTGTGTAGGTTCTGTGACTGTGTTCCCACCTCCCTAGATATTGAATTATTCTTTACCTTCCTTTGAAGGTAAGAAGTCTAATTTATTAGGAGACTCTTGCCTGCAACAACTACTCCTAGGGCCAAGTACAAGGAAGTCATTCAGTGTGGCTCACGACAGGCCGTCCTGCTCGTTCTGTAGAGATGGGACAGAAATGCATATGAGGACTTTCCTCACAACAGCCTTCCTTTTCCTTAAAAGACATTTATTCTCTCTGCCCCCTCCCTTCTTTCCTTCTTTTTAGTAATATGTAAGCCTCTTGGCAATTCCAGTATAACCTCTGAGCCCCTCCATTGATACTCAGACTTGGAAGTTACTAGGTCTTGCTGGACCTTTACGGCATATTTATTGCACTTAAGTTGGAGACACTGTATTCACCGTATCTCCCATTAAAGAGAACAATAGCATGTTACTTTGCAAGTAGTAAGAACCCAATCCAAATTAAGTTGGCTTAAGTAAATAAGGGATTTACTGGCTCAGGACATTGGAAAGTAACGGAGAACACTGTGTTTCAGAGAAGCTCGGTCAGTCAGGGCTTAGACAACACTGCCAAGGCCTGGCTCCTGCCTGTGTGTTCCCTGGTTCCAGCCTCCCTCTCTGGGCTGTGTTCTCAGATGTGCCTTTTGCTCATGGCTACAGGTGGCCGCTGCACCTAGAATGTCCCTCATCACTCGGGCAGCGAAAATGGGGGAAGAACGTCCACTTTGCAGACTGCATAGACAAAAGTCTTAGAATCAAATCTTTACATTTCTGATTGGCCTGATTGAGGTCACGTGCAATTGTAATCAATTATTCCTACAATGAAATGCAACTCAATGGTCACAAGTTCCACCCTTGGATCGAAATCTGGAAACCAGTGGGCTGAATCCAGTCCAGAGATGTGCTCTGCTAAGCCAGCCTGATGTTTCGAGATCTTTAACTTGAACTACTTTGGCCAACGTCTCTACTTTGCAGTTTCCTAAAGACCCTCCTGTCCCATGCTCAGCCTTATTCACACACCGATGTTTAGTTTTGCACACTCTTATAGGTGGAACTTAATCTGCTTAGGAGATTACCCCTATGCCCCTGATATCTAGCCCAGAGCTCAGACAAAGAGTGACACAGAAATGCCTCATACTGAGGCAAACTCATTATTGAGTTTTTAAAATGAGACATACTCATTATTGATTGATCAAGACAGGAAAGGAAGCTTCTCAATCAGAGAGCCTCAGAGGCCTGGGGGTTGGCTCCAGCTTGATCAAACATCAACCAGAGGCCTTGTGCATGTCTCTGTGCCCCAGGAGGATACAGTGAGGATAAAATGAGCCATGTGTGCAAGTAAGTGCCTGGAAGCTACTTCCGTGATAATCAAGGCAGGCTAGATGTCCTGACCCACAATCCTTATCTCTGAGGACTAATTCAACAAATGTCTATTCTTGCTCATGCCCAAGTTGAGTGTGGGTGTTTAGCGGGCAACTGTCCACATGGGGTGCAAGGGCCCCCCTTTATGCTGCAACTCTGATGTCTCGTACACCTTGGAGTCCCCTGTGAGATCATCTGGTAAGCCTGGCAGACAAGGAGAAAGAGTGGGCAATGGAGAAGCTGGGCCCAGAAGCGACAACTGTCACTTCCAACTCCATTACCCAGAACTCAGCCCCTCGGCCAAACCTGCCTTGAAGAGAGGCTGAAAGTGTGGTCTAGCTGAGTGACCAGGAGGGAAAGGAAATGTGATTCAGGAACAACTAGCCAGTCTCTACCAGGAACTACAGGGCAAAGGAAGGGCTTTATTCACCTTTAATCACAGTCTCTACACCTTTATCCTGCTTGCCTTGATATGACATCTAATACTTCATGACAAAATCAAAACAAGAGAAATTCCCTTTTTCATCTTGAAGAGGGAGAAGGAGGTGGAAGAACAATGAGAAGAAGAGATACCGGTGAGTTCACCCGTGAGTTTATAGCTCGAGCACGTGTTTTCTGGAACTCCTGTTTATATTCGTAGCTGCCAAATCCTCAGCTAAGGCTGGGTCTTGTCTAGCACATGCCTTCACTGGTAAGGAATCATTTTTAATGGTGGGAAATAGAACTTTCTGATATACTACATTTAACAGGAAATTTGTAACTTGTATGTACCAAAAGACATAGAAAGAGAAACCCTGTGTGAGTCAGTTCTTCATTGGTAAGTTTAATTTTTAAACGTTTCACACTCTTGATGGTTTCCTAAGCTTTGCAGAGAGCTTTTGCCGTTTATTACTCTCCTCATGTGACACACGTGAACAGAAGGGCACATGCACGCCATGGGGACAGATCTTGTCTCTTATTATCAATTTGAACTGTCCCAGTTGATTTTCAAACGCTATTAGTGATTGTACCAAAGCTTCAGACTTCAGTTAATCCTCCGAATCACCCTGCAGAATGCGTGTCGTTATTCTAGTTCATGGATGAGGAAATTGAGGCTTAAAACCACAAAGTAACTTGCCCAAGGTTCAGCTTGCTAGCCAAACACTGAAGCACAGCTTGTCTGACATTCCAGAAACTACGCTAATAATGATCAGTCTGCCTCCTGGTCAGGGCCGGGTAGTGATGCGGCTGCTGCCGCGTCGCAACCACTGGCTTGCTTGTTGTCGTCCTTTGTATGATTGTTTTGGTGACGTTAATTCCGAAAGCCAGCTGAAATCTCCATCCTTGCCTAAAAGGTTTATTTCACTGTGGAGGACGTGTCTCCACTGTACCCAGTGGAACCATCCCTTATTCGGGCTGTAAGCTCACTCTCCTGCCCACCTGGGCCTGCTTCTGTTCTGTAAGACCCTGAAGCAGCAACATTCTCTCTGAGGCTCGGGGGCAACCATGTTCAGAATGGTAGGCAGCTGAAGTGTCCCCAGAGGCATCCCTGGACATCCCAAACTCCTTCTTTGGTGTCGCCATATCAGGTCATCAAGTCTGGAGATATCAAAGGAGCCCTGAATCCCAGGCTTCTCAGATGCTCAGATGGACAGCCTCTGCCACTGAAAGCAGTTGAAAGCAATTATTGAAAGCAATTTGAATTCTAAATACACTGAATTTTAGAGGAAAAAACCCTGCAATGAAACAATATTCTTATGAAAAATATATGAGGTTGCTTCCAGTAATTATAGATCCATGTGGAGATGTTTCTTTCATTGGCCATTAATTTATATCAATTATTTATCAAGCCCTGTGATTCTGTGTGCTTAAAACCACTTAGGACTGGGTGCTCAGATGTGCTCTTTAAAGGGACAGATTATAAATCCCATTTCAAGATTTTCTTCCCCTATGATTGACATGGAAAGAAAAAATAAGCAGTTGGGATCAAAATCAATCTGATCTTTAAAATGAAGTTGTATTTCCCAACCTTAAAATGATGATATGAGAACTTTTATAACTTTTTTTGCCATTAATTTCTGATTCTACATATGCTGCTATTCCTAAGAACATTTTTGGTGGTCCATAATGATGGCTATGTTATGTATCCTCCTGACTCTACCTGTTTATTTCTGATTAGATGACTCAATGAGTGTCCTGGCCACACCCATCATTATAAGATCAGACCCTTTCCAGGTTTCTTTATGACATTTAGTCACAAAATCTTGCAAAGGTGTCTCATTCCCTGGGCTACACAGATTAAAACTTAGACCCAGACAATGATAGCATACCACTGTTTCATCCAGACAATGATAGCACTGCACTGTTTCATTCAGAGGATGGTGGAATACCACTGTTTCATCCAGGTGATGATGGCATACCAGTTTCAATCAGACGATGATGGCATACCACTGTTTCATTCTTTTTACTTTTGTGCTGTTTTCTGTTCTCAAGTCTTTTATAACAACAAAGGTGAATGCTCTATACAGAATGGAAGTTTCCTAAGTGTCAAGAAAGAAGAAAATTATGAAAAGATGGTGAAGATGGATCAAAGAATGAAGTAGTAGCATAAGCAACATTAGCAAAAGTCGCTTTAACTTCAAGGTAAGCTCAAGTACATGAGCCTGCTATCGGGAAAATTATTTGCGAGGGTGGTTCAACCTGCTCTGTTCCAACTCACCTTACAACTAACTCCCTTCTGCCTACCTGGCCAAATCCACATGAGAACAGTGGCGGCTTAGCCAAGAGTGGGAAAGGGCAGGTGGTGAGAAGTGGTTCTTGCAACCAAATCTTTGTTAACATCTTTAATCGCTTCCTATTATAGGCTGCATTGTACCCCACCCCAAATCCACAAGTTGGCGTCCTAACCCCTAGTACCTTAGAATGTGATCTTACTAGGAGGAAATAGAGTTGTTGCAGATGAACTTAGTTAGGACCGAGTCACACTGGAGTGAGGTGGGCCCTAATCAAATCTGACTGGTGTCAATTTTAGAAAAGGGAAAAGAGTCAGAGACATGCACAGATGCAGGCAGAGACTGAGTGATGCATCAATAAATCACGGAGCACCAAAGCTTGTGAGCAAAGAAAGCATCAGAAGCCAAGGGGAGAGGCCTGGAACAGGTTCTTTCTCAGAGACCCCAGAAGGAACCAACTCTGGTGACCCCTTGATCTTGGACTTCTGGCTTCCAGAACTGTGAGCCAATAAATTCCCATTGAAGCCATTCTGTTTGTTGCATTTTGTTACAGTGGCTCTACCAAATAGATAAATTCCTGCGAAGTAAAATTTCCACTTCAAAGGGAAACATGCATTAAGGCTTTTGATACTTATTTTCATCTGGAAGTGTTGTACCTATTTACACTTGCAATCGCAGTATATACAAGTGTTCGTTTCATCATATTCTTACTAACCCAAGAATTTAGGATTTGTTTTGTAATAATTCACAGTTTAATAGGTCAAGCTATCTATTTTAATATACATTATTTGATGACTAATAACCTGAAAATATTTTGCATGTTTTTGATTGTTAGAAATTGCCAGTTCTTATCTTTAGCCCATTTTTCTACCAGCTGGCTTGCCCATAATTATTGATTATTATTTTCACTTTTTAATGCATTTATAATAAATTTAAATGATGGTGTGGCTCACATTTATGGCTCACATCATATTTCTAGAAAAAATGCTCTTCTGTATTTAAAATAATGTTTTGTATACTAAGTTATCGATTTCTTATATTAATGCAAAATCTATTGGTTTTTCCTTTATAATTTTAGCCTTTACTATAAGGCTTAGAAAGCTTTTCAAACCTCAAAATTATACTAATGATCACCTATAGTTTGTCCCAATACATTTTAGCTAATTTGATATTTATCTTTTCTTTATGGTGAGACATTGGACTCTGACTTTTTTCCTAATCACATTGCTTGGTTTCTGAAACTTGGTTTGTCTGTTTATGTTTTAATCATTATAGTTTCATAAAGCATTTTGACATCTCATAAAACAAATACCTCACATTGTTCTTGTTTCAAAAATTTACTGCCCAATCTTATACACTCACACTTCTCGATGCACTCTGAATTTTGTTTATAAATGAAGAAAAATCTGAGGGATTCTGTTAAATGTATAAACTATTCAGTATGTTTGTAGCATTGTAAATAATAGAGAAGAATGACAGCAATGTCCCAGGAAAAGGAACCAGTTATGTAAATTTTGGTATCAATCCATTGCAAGTTTCTGCTGTGATGATGTGATTGGATATTTATTTGACCTCAGCAATGTCCAGAAATTTTATTGAATGAAAAATGCGAGTCCTGACACATAAAGTTTTGTATTATTCTCTTAATGCAAACTTGCAAACGTGTTTCTTCCCGAGAGAACTATCTGAAAGAGTCTGGTCCTTTCCACGTGGCCCTACTCAGCTTGTTGTTTCTTTTTTCTCTGCACTTTCTCTGCATTACTTGACTGACACTTCTTACCATTAATGAGTCAGTTATTAAAAACAGAAGGCTGTAGTTAAATATTTAATTGACCAATTAATTCAGTAATTCTGAATTAGCATTTTTACAACACTGTATTTTCTCTTAACATTCAAGAAGATGATCCATCTCTCAATTTTTAAAAATCTTTTACTTCCCTCAGAAACATTTTCCTGTTACAATCATAAACATTCTAAATATTTCTTTTTATTTGTATTTCCATTTTCCTATTTTCTTACTAACCATACTTACCATTGATAGGTGGGAAAACTAGAGAATTTTATGTATTTCTTTAATTTGTTCATTTCAACCACTTAATAAGCTCTTTAATTAATTCCAAATGTTTCTTGGTTGATGTATTCTCTTGAATTTTCTCAGTAGACAATCTGAAAGTCATCTGCCTATTCCTTGCCAAAGTTTAAACTCTTCTTTTTTTATACTTAACACACTGGACAGCTCCTGAGGATAATATTGAGTTATATATTGTTGTTAAAGTACAGCTTTGTCCTTTTCTTCACCTAAAAACAAAGGCTGTTATCACTCCTGCCACACAATGCAGCTCTGCTGGAGACCCAGTGTGTTCCTTCCAGGCTTGTTTTGACTTCTCCTTACAGCCAAGCAGCCAGGAGCAGGTGGAAGCAGACACTGGGGAACATGGGTTGTCTTGGTGAAGTCTGTGTATCACCTCCAAGTTGGGGTTGGGTGAGAATGCTAACTCACAGGGAAGAGTGGGCTGTTCAGATTGCTATCTTGGCCTAGCTGCCCTGATCCCATGTGTCAGAGTCTCCTTCTTTGCCAACCAGGACCCTACCTTTGGCCTAGAAGACCTGCCTCGTTTGGGGATTCATCCTTCTCAGGAGCTCAACCATGCTGGGCATTCAGTCCTTGGGCGTGGTCCTCAGAGTGCCGTACCTTCCCCCTGCAGAAGATGAGCCTATTTTTATGTTGCCAAAAAAGAATCTGCACTCAGCTTCTTGTTATCTGTGCCCTAGAGCATCAGTCGAGCTCAGCATAGATTCCCAGTCCCATTGTCCCTACAGCTACTGCACACAATGGCTTCCACTGCCTAAAACTTTGCACCTGCTGATACCCCACTTCTACCACCCCATCCCCCACTTACCCCCTTTATACCTGGCACAGGACAGGGTTCTCACTGCCAGCTTGGAATTGAACAATTCAGTTCCAAAACTTGACCCCATCACCTGTGTAGTGAGTCGAACA
The DNA here is from genome assembly GCA_963574655.1 of Perodicticus potto. NCBI lineage: Eukaryota > Metazoa > Chordata > Mammalia > Primates > Lorisidae > Perodicticus > Perodicticus potto. The sequence goes on from CAUYRH010110215.1 coordinate 31,273, forward strand.
TGACTTCCTGAAAAGATTTATCTCCTGGGACCTGTAAATTGGACCTTATTTGGAAACATGGTCTTTGCAGATGTGATTAAAGGTCTAGAGATGAGATCATCCTGGATTAGGTAGACCCTAAATCCAATGACTGTGTCCTTATAAGAACAGGGAAGAGGAGAAAACACAAAGGAGAAAGCCACGTGAGGACATGAGGCAGAGATTAGGCGCTGGATCTATGAGCATGGAACACCCAGGATTGCCAGCTGTGACTGGAACATGGGAGAGGGGCACAGGTTGTCCCTCTAAGCCTCCAGAAGGAGCCCACCCTGCTGACACCTTGATTGTAGTCTTCTGGCCATCAGAACCATAACAAATTTTCCTTGTTTTAAGCCACGTAGTGAGTGCTGATTTGTCACCACAGTCCTGGGATACTCACACAGCCTCCTTTCTAGGACACTCCTGAAGCCAACTATCTCAAGTTGGGTTGCACAGAAGCCAGGTTCTGAGATGGAGTTTAGAAGACAGAGTATTTATTAAGGACTTCCCTTGAGACCAACACCTGTAGAAAATTGTGAAGGATGGTTGAGGGAGAGTAGGAGAAAGGAAGAGTGGACAAAGGGAACTGGGCACAGTGGCTCACGCCTGTAATCCTAGCACTCTGGGAGGCCAAGGCAGGTGGATTGCCTGAGCTCAGACATTTGAGACCAGCCTGAGCAAGAGTGAGACCCCCATCTCTAAAACTAGCCAGGCATTGTGGTGGGCACCTGTAGTCCCAGCTTCAGGTGGGAGGATGAGCTAACAGGATCACTTGAGCCCAAGGGTTTGAGGTTGCTGTGAGCTATGATGCATAGCACTCTATTAAGGGTGACAAAGTGAGACTCTACCTCAAAAAAAAAAAAAAAATGTGGACAAAGGGAAAAGTTGAGCTGCAATTCAGGTCCAATGATAATAGACTTGGCTGACCAAAGGGGCCCTTCAGAGTTGCTCCAAGTTTGGCCACAGTGCTCAGTCATGGTCACCCCTGGATGAGTGTGGCCTTGGTGAGGCAGCTTCTGTAACTGATGTAGGGCCCAGAGGGGCTGATGGCTGAAGGCCACTGCCAACAGCACTCAGAGCAGCGGGGACAATGAGCCTTTCATTGGAGAGGAATTGGAGCGGCACATTACACTGCCCAGTAGAGCTTCTTTGATGCAATACTGTTCCTATGAGATCCGTCCATGCCCCTGCATGAGATTTATTTATCCACTTTCCTGCTGCTCACCATTCGGTCTGTACTGTGAGTTGAATTGTGTCCCCTCCCCCACCCAGATTCACATGTTGAAGTCCTAACCCCAGCACCTCCGACTGTGACTATATTTGAAAATAGGGTCTTTAAAGAGGTCATTAAGTTAAAATGAGGTTATTAGGGTGGGTCCTAATCCAATCTGAGGACACAGACACACAAGAAGGAAGACTCTATGAAGACAGAGAGGATGACCCTGCAAGCCCAGGTGAGAGGCCTGAGCACAACCCAACCCTGCCAGCACCTTGATCCCCCACTTCCAGCCTCTAGCACTTGAGCCTACATACATGCGCCGTTTAAGCCGTTGGGTCTGTGGTGCTATTATGGCGGTCTGCACAAACTCACACAGTTGGAGTCCGGTTTGGAGCTGCCGCTAACATTCTTGTGTGTTAATGCATGGGTTGGCACAGGTGTTCATAAGCTTCCTGAGGGCACCTGGCTTCTCTGGGCATATGGTTCCTAGACGGGAGTGCGTGGCTGGTTGAGTGTGTGTGGATCTGACACTATATTAGATGACGCTCAAATGTTTTCCAAAGTGATTGAATGAATTTACATTCTCTCAGCAGGATATCCAGAGTCCAGTTATTCCGTGTCTTTGTCAACACTTGGCATTATTATCAGGTGTTCATGTTTTTATACAACCTAAAGGTACATAATTGTATCTTATTATAGTTTTAACTTATATTTCCCCAACTATTAATGATGCAGAACACTTTATCACATGTTCCTTGGTCATTTGTCACATGTTTCAGGGTCAGTTAGAGTTCTACTACTGAGAATTAAATGTTCAAATATTTGCCCTATTTTTCTGTTGTCTCTGGCACTGTTATTAATGGTTCACATTGGTCTCGAAGTTGCAAATGTTTTTCCCACCCTGTTTTTTTACTTTATGGTATCTCTTACGAATAGATCTTAATTTATGATGTAGTCAAATTTATCAATTTCTCTTTATGGTTAATGTTGCTGCCTTCACCCTGGCCTTCCCACCTCTCCCCTGCCCAGCTTTGCTTCTCTCTGAGCAATGTCCACCGTCCCCCTGTGCATTGCACATGACTTCCTGGATGCCAGTAGTAGAGAGGCCTGGGGACGCATTACCCACAAACAGCTTTAAGTTTTTACCTTTGGCTCTGGCAATTCCAGAGGAAAGAGGTCCCCTCTGCCCAGCATCTTTGCATAAACTCCCTGAAAGGAATCTCACTGGCCCGTCTCAGGTCACACCCTTGCCTCTGTGGCAAGGGCAGCCACAAGATTGACGGCCCCAACAGAATGATATTTGATTCTGATACAAAGGAATGCTAAGTCTATCCACTTGCACCAGTGGGAGAAGCCAGACATTCAAGGAACTGGAAGAAGGCCACCATGGCTGGGATACTCTAGAAAGAGAAGAGAGTTGTGTGAGATGAGACTGGATGTGGCCAGATCCAGGTCACGTAGCATCTCAGAGGCCATGTTACAGATTATGGGTTTTCATCCTTAACAAGTGGTGGTGGTGGTGATGACTTGGGCCAAGGTACATTAACGGGGTCTGCTGTTCATGTGTTCATGGAATATTGTTGAGGTTTGGTTGTATCTGGTTCAAATTGATGACTTGTCTTTCTGAACTCCATTTTCCTGAAAATTAATAATTAGGGTAATAATTATGTTTTTAGTACTCGCTTACCCTGGACCATGGAACATTCTGGAGCACAAAGATATATGTAGTCCTTGTCCTTAAAGTCCTCACAGTCTTTTTTTTTTTAAAGCTAACACCCTTGAGACATAGAAAGCAAATTCTTTCTGAGTTTGAATCTATCCATATCAAACACAGCTAGAAATTTAAAGCACATCACTGGACAGGCAATACTTACAAGTGACAGGAAGTGAGGACGTAATAATGGTTGTAATAGGCCACTAACAGACAGCCTTCCAAATAGAGTTATTAACCCCAGTTTGAAATACGGATTCCTCTGTTGTCAATTACAGCCAACAACTTAGGACAGGGCTGCCCCGTATAGCCCTGTCCACGACAACTGTTTGTCCCCTAACTGCTCCATCCAATGTAGTACCTGACTGCTAAGCCCTTGAAATGTCACTAGTGCGAATGAGTAGCTAAAATTTTAATTGTACTTAATTTTAATGAATTTCAGTTTTAACAGCTTCATGGCCCTAGGCATGTAGCCTAGAACACTACCAAGATCCTAGGAGGAAGCAGAAGTGACTCCACAGTAGCCAGGATGGGAATTATATTATGTACAAAACCACTTTACTCATAAAAGATCCTGCAGAGTCTCACAAAGATTGTAAAGAATCTCTGATTATTTTTAACTTATTTCTAACAAATTTTGTTATATGGCTTCCTGCCCACCCAAAATCAAAGCAGCAAATTAAAATTTTGAGACAGATGTTGGCATGCTGACAAGAAGAAATAAAGTTATACCCTGATAGCTAGGGAAGGGATAGAAAAAAATGAGTATTTTATAGTATTATTTAGATTGCATTCTGCAGGATTCAAGCTCTCGCAAAGTCAAATTCTTTTGAAGATGCAATTAACATAAAAATGCTCTGCGAATCTTATAAGGAAGAGGATTTAACTTCACTGAAACCAGGTTTTCTAACCAGGGAAACTGCTTTTCAAAAAATTTACAAAAAAAATGAATCACAATTTAGGAAATGCTCAACTTGAAAGGACCAGTCAGGAGACATTTTCTGTGTTAAACATGTCTCAAATCTCACAAATCTTTGTCAGACAGTTTTATCAATTTTACTAAACAAATGCTGTTCACGCTCTTGAAATTATTTCCAAACACACACTCTCCCCCCACAAAAAAGGAAAAAGGAAAGCCTCCCAGTTCACTCTAACAAGCAAGCCTGTTACTAAGATAGCAGAGACCTGACGAGGACAAAGATAGAAAACCAGGGTGGGCCTGTGGCTCAAGGAGTAGGGCGCCAGCCCCATATGCCAGAGGTGATGGGTTCAAACCTGGCCCCGGCCAAAAAAAAAAAAGAAAACCAGGGGTTAGAAAGAAAATTGTGGAGGAAACATTTAAGGAGCATTTAACATTGGTGAAGATCGTTTGTAAGTAGCAGGCAAATGTGAAAAAGAATATGATTGTATTGAAGGAGCATTTAACCTTGGTGAAGATCGTTTGTAAGTAGCAGGCAAATGTGAAAAAGAATATGATTGTATTGATAAATGCCACGAGGGCAGGTGATAAAATTAAAGATCAAAATGTTTAGTGAAATAGGAAGGAAAAAGGCAAATTTCTGAGTAAAATACAAACAAGGAGGATTATTTTAACAAACATCCCAAATCTCATGGTTTTTCTGAGCTCTGGGAAGACTTATTTAGGGAATAACTCTTGGACTTAGTTTATTTATAATAATAAATAGTAATAATAGTCTGGCACCAAAACCAAATGCCACACTCAGCAGTTGCACACAGGACCCCCCAGCAGAGTCAGGGCTGACCTGAGCCCCAACTCTGTAACGAAGTACAGATGCTTAGAGTCATATGCCTGCACTGTACACAGACTAATGTAATCCAGTCTATGCTATGTCTAACTTTTTCTTCTGATTCTAAGAGAAATTAAAACATTCCCGTGACCCCTCACCTGGGGTCACCTATACTGACAGAGACGCCAGGTGGCCGAAGGCACAGACACCTCCAGCTGCTGCCCCTGGTCCAAGGATGCGCCCGGCCTGGGGTGGCCCAGATCCCGTGATTGATGAAGGTAGGTGTGGAAAGGCCCGGTCTTGGTCCACACTTGGACAGTCTGAGAACCACCTGGCTCCAGAGTCCCCTGTCGGCCGAGGGCATCTCGGGGGTCTACATCTCAGCCTGGCCCCTCCCTCCGCCTACCCTTCCTCAGAGTTCAGTCCCAAATGCACCCCCAAATAAAAGTCCTGTGTTCAACTCGGTCTCAGAGGCGTCTTCCCGGGAAGCCAACCGCGGCTGGCAGCATTTTAGGAAAGCGTCGCGTCCCCAACTCAAAAACAGGCCAGGATAAGCTGTGTCGCCCAGGGACGCACGTACACGAGGCCAGACTGATGGCGGGGTAGGGGGGCGTTCTTATCACAGCCGGAGAGGGCGACCTCCAAGACAGGGCACACCGCGAGTTCCCGGGGTGCAACCCCCGCCCCTTTCCTCGTCCCTGTGGGGTTCCGGACTTGTTTGCTTTATGAGCACTTTGTCAACTGCACAAGGATGCTTTCTGCAGTCCTCGGTAATGATAAATCTGGCAGTAAAGAGAGGAAGGATTTGACCCCCCAAAATACCACTCATTGTCACCGCCATGTGGGTGGCGGTGCTGGCTGATGCTCTGCTCCCTCCAATGGCCAAAGCAGGAAGGATCAACTACTCAGTTTCCTCGACGTCATAAATTCTAAGTGCAGCTGCAGCCACAGGACAATTATGTTCCTAAACTTGCTCATCCCCTGTCCCTCCCCACGGAGCTGAATTGTAGAAAAGATCATGTGCGTAAGTAGCAATGAAGGGGCCGGCAGGTGGCCTAGCAACGTCCCGTCTCCCCTCTGAGCCTGCAGTAGGTCTCACTGCCTCCACCAGTGATGCCAGCAGGCTGCTCCTCCTAGCAGGGGCACATAGGATCCCAGCCTTGAGGATGGCAGCTTCACATCAAATGACCCTCTCCGTGACATTTACAGATATTCTCCCATCTCTAAGGTTTGTACTCAATTAAAGAAGAAGTAGGCATGGGAATGGATGTATAACCCCCCAACATAAATGGGACTTGAACCTAAACTCTCCCACTGATCAGCTGCTGGAGGGACTTTCAGGCCAAGGAGACAGAGTGATTTAGAAAGTTCCTCGTTATAATCCTCAAGCTATCAGAAAGGTCAGCAAAGCCGTACACTCTCATAAAGAGGAAAGTTACAGCCCGAGAGGCAACGTCCCCCTCTCACTGCCCTTTCAAGTTGTGGCAAAGAAGTGTGATGCTGTCAGACCCCTCTGGGGCAAAACGGTCCATTAGGCTCCAGGAGGGGCAGGTGAGTGTGCTGTAAAAGCCACACCACACAAAGCAGGCACCTGCAAAGTGCAAAATCACGGCCTCCAAAAAGAAGAGAGGCAAAGTAATTTAGCTAAAATCCCGGTTCCAAACCCATTTAGCAATCTCTTCCCTCACATTTGCATTAATACTTATTTGGTTTCTATTTGACTTCTTAAAACTATAAAACTAAGTCCAAGAGTTATTCCCTAAAATAAGTCTTCCCAGATCTCAGAAAAACCATGAGATTTGGGATGTTTGTTAAAGTCCTCCAGCAGCTGCCTTTCCTGCCTACCTACCCGAGAGTGACATCTCTGTCCCTCCCATTCACACCCAGCCCCACACTGGCTGGTTATGAAACCAGCATTCCTTAGCCACCATATCCTTAGGCCAGGCACAGTGCCAAGAGTTTCTTCTTAGCTCACTTTGTTTAATCCCTGGAACTCTCCAAGGAGATACTACTCCCATTTTACAGATGACATAACGAAGGCTCAGATATATTGACCAAGTTGGCCTTGGTTACAAATTGCAGAATTAGGACTTCATTATAGGTAGTCTCCCTCCTTAGTTAGGACAATGGAAGGGTACAAGGTATGTAAATGCTTAGGACAGTCTCCACCCCATGGATGAACAGTTGTTACTGTTATTGCTATTCCTCATTTTATTACCAGCTGCAGCTCCCAGCCCCATCACGTCACCCAAGGCAGAGTCCTTTAATCAGGAGCATCCGTAAAGCCCACTGATACCTCAAGAAGAGCATATCATAGACAAAGGACAAAAAAGGACAGTTTACAGAAAAAACACATAAATAATGGCCACTAAACATATAAAAATATGTTCGACATAGTAGGAAAAACTAAAACAAGATAAGAGTTTACCTACTGGATTAGCAAAGACCAAAGATCCTGATAACACATCGTATTGAAGAGAATTTTGTTTATAGGACTATAAATTGGTGGGGCCCCCTGCCCTCCATCTTTAGTGCCTGAAACTAAATCCTATTCAGACATGTTATAACAAATTAGTACAAGCTTATTTTGGTGCAAAAGAACTTTGGAATTCTATGAATAGTTTTTTTAAAATATGTATTTTTCCATGAACTTTCTGAAGACCCCTGATACATACCAAGGAAATTCAAGGTTCTATTTTTCAATACTCAGATATCCAGCATGAGAATCATCATGTATCAGTTGGGTATCAGTCAAGTAAAGAAAGGTACCTGCACATAAGGGCATACTCAGAAACTAAGAAAGAATTGATGCACTCAGCAAATATTTAAGTCCTACTCATTATTTACAAAGAAAGAAATGATAATTTGAAATATCATTGCATTTACTCCTCATCACAAGCCTTTGAGGAGGGCACTATTCCTACCCACGGGTGCCAGAGCAGAAGCACAAAAGGGCTAAATACTTTCCCAGATTCACACACCTGGGACATGCTGGAGGTAGCCTGTGAACCCAGGCATCCCGGCCAGAATCCTGCTTCCATCCACTACAGAATGCTGCAGGTTCTCAGGACCATTCGAATCTTAAACACTTCCACCATGAAATAGGATGGAATGAAAATAATGGAGTAGGCAATCACATCAAGAAGTTAGGTAACAAGAAAAAAAGCAAGTGAAGAGGATAGATTCAATGCCAATGTGCAAGTAAAAAGTCATAAATTGGAGAAGATGTAAAATATGGAAGCCTAGTAAACAAATCTAAGTGTTAGTGCTTTGCCAAAAAAAAAAAAAAAATGCACAGAAAATGTAAAACACTAGACAACCTTACCGGGGGGAACACAAAATTGGAAACCTGACAAACACAGAGCTGGCACTTCCCCTCTTCCTTCCTGCCATGAGCATGGATGGCTGTGACACCTAAAGCAGAGAATACCATTCTGCAAGCCTAAAAGAGGTGCCCTTGGGTCAATGTCAGATCCTTGTCTCGCTCTTTTCCCTTCCCAGGCAACTACCCTGTCAAAGTTTGCATTCACCACCACCCGTGAATTTAAATTTGCAACACGGATCTGTCTTCAGTTCCCTGGGTCCTTATGTCTATCCGTCTACTCAGAATTTCTACCTGGATCACACACTGACCTCTTCAATCCGGCATCACCCAGGAGCAAACTGAAAGTTTCTACAATTTTTCCCCCTTAAATGTTTTTATTCAAATTCTGTTTTTTCCTCATCATTGCATATCATTTTTAGTACATGAACAAGACAGTGAAGGGCCAACCTTGGACCCAATCAAGACAAAATTAGAGAAGGAATAGATGCCATGACATAGACTGGTGGCTTGAGTACAGCTTGAGCAGCCTGTCCCTGGGGAAGGGAAGCCAGTGAGAGGATGTGCTTTAGGTAGCTGGATATGAATAAAACAGTTATCTTGGAAAATAAAGGGAAGAAAAATTTGGAATATTAATTTTGACCATAATTTTTAATAAAAGAAATTTATAAAAATGTTCAATAACAATTTTTAATAAAAAATAAAGGAGACTGGTACTTTCCATCCCTTATGCCATGTGAGAACATAGCATTTGTCACCTCTAGAGTATGCAGCAAAAGGTGCCATCTTTAGAAGCAGAGAGCAGCCCTCCCTGGGGATGCCACCAAACCTGCCGGTGCTTTGATCTTGGATTTCCCAGACATGAGAACTGTGAAAATGTTATGATCATAACCACCAGAAGATCTGAAAACAGAAGCAGGTAAAAAGAAGTTGAGAGCTTCCTTGCAGCTGGGCACGGTGAGACTGGGGAGAGAGGACTTCAGGCATCTCTGGCAGGTGGGATCTGCCCAGAAACTTCCCTTTGGGGACACAGGGAGACAGCATGAGGCTTCTGGACACCCTGAGGAAGGCAAAAG
>CAUYRH010110216.1:0-18778 GCA_963574655.1 Perodicticus potto
GATTAAGAAAATGCTATGAAGGCTATCTCTCACAGTACGATCAAAATGTTTCTGATTGTATATGAAGCACATTCTGCCCTATGATTGCACCAATGTACACAATTATGATTTAATAAAATTATTAAAAAAAAAAAAAAAGAAATGTCTTAGGATCTGCGGCAGAGATGCTTGAATAAAAGTTCCTGAGCCGATGGAATGGTGGATGGACAGATGGATGGATGGGTGGATGGATAGATGGGTGGATGGATAGAAGAATGGATGGGCAGAGGACTAACTGGCAAGCTGGATGAAGATATAGATAGGTGCGTGGATATATGAAAGAAAGATTGGGTGGGGGTTGTATGGATGAATGGTTGATGGATGAACACATAAATGGATGGATGAGTGGATAGGTTGATAAATGGATGGATGAGTGGATAGATAGATAAATGGATGGATAGATAAATGGTTGATGAATGGACAGACAAATGGATGGATGAGTGGATAGACAGATGGACATAGGGGTAGGCGGATGGATAGATAGATGAGTGGATGGATTAATGGATGGATGGATAGGTTGAGGAAGGGGTGGTTGGATAAATGGTTGATGAATGTACAGGTAAATGGATGGCTGAATGGAGACACAGATAGATATACAGAAGGGTGGGTGGGTGGATGGAAAAATAAATGGATGGGTAGGTACATGACTGGATGAACAGATGGGTGAGTGCATGAATGGAAGGATAGATGAATGGATGGATGGATGGATAGATGGATGGATGGATGGATGGATGGACAAATGGGTGTGTGGATGGAAAAATAAATGGATGGGTAGGTAGATGACTGCATGAACAGATGGGTGAATGCATGGATGGATGGATAGATGAATGGATGGATGGATGGATGGATGGATGGATAGATGAATGGATGGATGGATGGATGGATGGATGGATGGATGGATGGACAGATGGGTGTGTGGATGAATGGATAAATGGATGGGTAGGTAGAGGAATGGATGGTTGGATAAATGGTTGATGGATGAACACATAAATGGATGGTTAGATAGATGGGAAGATAGGTGGGTGGATGGATGGATAGATGAGTAGATGTGTAGATGGATGACTGGATGGAAATATGGGTGGGTATGTGGATGAATGGACAGATAAATGAATGGACAGATAAATGGATGGATGGATGGATGGATGGATGGATGGATGGATGGATGGATGGATGGATGGACTGATGGGGGGTGGATGGATGGAAAGATGAGAAGATGGGTAGATGGATGAATGGATGGGTAGGTAGATGACTGGATGGAAATATGGGTGGGTGTGTGGATGAATGGACAGATGAATGGATGGATAGATGGATGACTGGATGGACAGATGGGTGGCTGAATAAATGGATGGATGGATAGATGGACAGATGGATAGATGTGTAGATGAATGAATGGATGGATAGAAGGATAGATGAATGGAGTGATGGATGGATGGATGGGTGGATGGATGGACTGATGGGGGGTGGATAGATGGAAAGATGAATAGATGGGTAGATGAATGAATGGAGGGGTAAGTAGATGACTGGATGGAAATATGGGATGGATGGATAGATGTACAGATGGATAGATGTGTAGAGGAATGAATGGATGGATAGAAGGATAGATGAATGGAGTGATGGATGGATGGAAGGGTGAGTGAGTGGGTAAATGCAGTGGATGGATGAACAAGCAAGTCAATCTCTTACTTGACTTTTTTGTATTTTCTTTTAACTTATCAAGCGTTTACACATTGGGAAACAAGGATACTGAACTCATTAGCTCATCTCTGATGATGAGGAACTGGCCCAGGGCCATGAAACTCATGAGCGATGTGCTGGGATCAAACCCAAAAGCTCTTTGATTCTGCATCCGGGCTGTTTGTACCACTCTGCTTCCTGATTGTTTCCAAACCACAGATACTGTCCTCCGTCTTTGCAGCAGGCAATAATAAAGAGTGTATTGTAGCTCAGAGTTTATATTATATATTGAAAGCTTCATAGTCTGTGCCCATCAGCAGTAATTCACCTAATTTGGCAACACCAATGTGTGAGCCTTATGGGTATTTCTTTTCTATTCATATAACTGTAACATAGGTTGGGTTTTCTGCAGAAATTAAGACGCAGGGCAGCTTTGTAATATGTAAACACCTGCTTTGTGGCTAGAGCTAGTGCTTGCCCTTACTCTGGCTCATGGTCAAGAAAGAATAAACTCAGAATCCTGTAGTTGAAACACGAACCCTATTTGCCTCTGAGACTGCTTAGATGTTCAAATCACCTCGCAGGTTAGAACTATGCGGGTTCTAACCGTGTCCAGGCCCTGAGGTTGTATCTTGTTCATGACATGGGTTGCCTGTGATGCCCATTGTGGAGAACCAGCCTAGGGTAGCCAAAACCCCATCCTAGGGTGCCCCCAAAACAGTGTGTGATGGAGGAACTGGTTGAATTTTTGTCTGTTAACTTGTGTTTACCTGAGCTGCCCAATAGCCTGTGTTCCCTCTGAACTTTGATTTTGCCTCAGTACCTGGCTGGGAGCCTGATATGTATACATTGAACATTTCTGAAGCTTATCTGCTTATCAGTCAACAGCTACATGAAAAGGAAAAGGAAATACATGAAAAGAAAAAGTGAGCTCCCCATAAAAGTCTATGCAATCAGGAAGCTCCTTACCTTTATTATTTTTGCTTAAACACAGACACACACACAATACATGCCTATGTGTGAAAATGGTACATGGAAGGTGTTAACACACATATGGATTATAAAATGTGCATTTGTTTTAGTAACTTGTATAACAAACTACCTCAAAGGCTAGTCTTACAAGAACCACAGCATTCTTTCTGCTCACAACCTACAGTGTGGACAGGGCTCAACCAGAAGACTCTTGAACTTCAAAGAAGGCTGAGGGCTGAAATTGATGACGGCTTACACAACACATTTATTTCAAGATGGCAGCAGAGTATTAAGCCAAGACTCACACCCTGGGCTCTCCAGGTCTCAGTCCTCAGATTGGAGCTCACACCCTGAGCTCTTCTGGTCTCAGGTCCTCACACTGGAGCTCACACCCTGGGCTCTCCTGGTCTCAGTCTTCACACTGGAGCTCACACTCTGGGCTCACCTGATCTCAGTCCTCACACTGGAGCTCACACCCTGAGCTCTCCTGGTCTCAGTCCTCACACTAGAGCTCACACCCTGGGCTCTCCTGGTCTCAGGTCATCACACTGGAGCTCACACCCTGGGCTCTCCTGGTCTCAGTCTTCACACTGGAGCTCACACCCTGGGCTCTCCTGGTCTCAGTCTTCACACTGGAGCTCACACCCTGGGCTCTCCTGGTCTTAGGTCCTCACAGTGGAGCTCACACCTGGGCTCTCCTGGTCTCAGTCTTCACACTGGAGCTCACACCCTGGGGTCTCCTGGTCTCAGGTCCTCACACTGGAGCTCACACCCTGGGCTCACCTGGGTCTCAGGCTTCACACTGGAGCTCACACCCTGGGCTCTCCTGGTCTCAGTCCTCACACTGGAGCTCACACCCTGGGCTCACCTGGGTCTCAGGTCCTCACAATGGAGCTCACACCCTGGCCTCTCCTGGTCTCAGTCCTCACACTGGAGCTCACACCCTGGGGTCTCCTGGTCTCAGGTCCTCACACTGGATCTCACACCCTGGGCTCTCCTGGTCTCAGTCTTCACACTGGAGCTCACACGCTGGGGTCTCCTGGTCTCAGGTCCTCACACTGGAGCTCACACCCTGGGCTCACCTGGGTCTCAGGCTTCACACTGGAGCTCATACCCTGGGCTCTCTTGTACTACGGTCCTCACACTGGAGCTCACACCTGGGCTCTCCTGGTCTCAGGCTTCACACTGGAGCTCATACCCTGGGCTCTCTTGGTCTCAGGTCCTCACACTGGAGCTCACACCTGGGCTCTCCTGGTCTCAGTCTTCACACTGGAGCTCACACCCTGGGGTCTCCTGGTCTCAGGTCCTCACACTGGAGCTCACACCCTGGGCTCTCCTGGTCTCAGTCCTCACACTGGAGCTCACACCCTGGGCTATCCTGGTCTCAGTCCTCACACTGGAGCTCACACCCTGGGCTCTCCTGGTTCTCAGTCTTCACACTGGAGCTCACACCCTGGACTCTCCTGGGCCTCAGTCCTCACACTGGAGCTCACACCCTGGGCTTTCTGGCTCCTACCTTGCACATTGCAGATGGTCAAACTTCTCGGGCTGTATAATCACCTGAGCCAATGCTACATAATCAATCTTCTTTGAAATCTCTCTCTGTCTCTCTATGTATATAACCCATTGTTTCTGTTTCTCTGGAGAATCCTGATTAATACCTGTGGCCCCATGGAAGTAAAGAGGAACAGGGCCAAGTCTCTGCGTTTTCTCTCTTTCTCCAGGGAGGTACTGAGATGGTGGAAGTGGTTTTGAAGGAGATGTGGAGTGGTGAAAATGAAGACAGAGAGACCAACTACCCAGACTTCCATAAGAAGAGAATTTATTATTATTGTTGTTGTTGTGATCATTATTGTTTAGATCAATGTTATTTACGAACACGTCCAAGAGTTTGAAACAACAAAAACCATGACTTCTTTCCCCCATCTTTCTGTCTCGTTAGAAGTTTTTCTTCTGTCCCCAGAGAATTAACTCCCACACAGTGCTGCAGGCTCTAGATGTTTTCTGAACTTTCCAAAACAGCCGTGGACGGCTTGTCCCACGCTGCATGTTAGAACCAGGAGAACAGTGCTGATGAAAATATTCTTGTAACTAAGGGCATAGTCACAAGTCAGTAAGAAGAGCAGATGTTTCTGTGTGATAAGCTCATGGGCAGAAAAAGTTTAGCAGGAGTTTCAGGAAATGCAATAAAACTCCCCAGACCCCGTCCCCTCCCTCCGCAATGGTTTCCCTCTGAGAAAGCTCCCAGGCCTGGGGAGTATGAAGGCCACATCCACACACACTTGATATCTGGTCTCAGCTTTTGCAGCCTGTAGTTCATCTCTTGGATGCCATACGATTTTCTTTAAACAAGACCCAATCTATTATTGTTTTTTATTTATACATTTCGAGAGAGAGAGTCTCAGTCTGTCACCCTGGGTAGAGTGCTGTGGCATCATAGCTCACAGCAACCTCAAACTCCTGGCCTCCCGTGATCCTCCTGACTCAGCCTCCATAGTTAGCTGGGGCTATATAGGTGGCCATCACAACACCTGGTTAATTTTTCTAGTTTTATTTTTATTTATTTATTTATTTGAGACAGAGTCTCTCTATGTTGCCCTGGGTAGAGTGTTGTGACGTTACAGCTCACAGCAACCTCTAACTCTTGGGCTTAAGTGATTCTCTTGCCTCAGCCCCCCGAGTAGCTGGGACTACAGGCGCCCACCACAATACCTGGCAATTTTGTTGTTGTTGCAGTTGTCATTGTTGTTAACAGCCCCAGGCAGGGTTCAAACCCATATTCCTCGGTGTCTGTGGCCAGCACCCTAACCACTGAGCTATGGGCACTGCCAATTTTTCTATTTTTTTTTTAACTTTTTTTTTTTTATTTTGGATGCTGCAGAGCAGCATTAAGGAGAGAGAGAGAGAGAAGGAGAAGAGAGAAGAGAGGATTTTTCTACTTTTAGTAGACAGGGTCTCACTCTTGCTCAGGCTGGTCTCAAACTCCTAAGCTCAAGCAATCCACCTGCGTCAGCGTCCCGGAGTGCTGGGGTTACAGATGAGAGACGCCGCGCCTGGCCCTAAATCTATTATTCTGAAGCTTCACTTTGGGAGGATTCATTGATCTAATTGTCATTGTTTGCTTACACTGGACGAAGCTGATGTCACTGCTGACCTTCGAGCCCTACCCCATGAGGCTGGATGGCGTCCATTGGCTATGCTCCTCCCAGGCACTGGGTGCTTTGAAGCTCTCCTCTGCCAGGTAAAGATTATTTGCACAAATGGCCACATACGTCCCCTCCCTGCATTGTGTCTGTTTAACAGGTGGAATCGTGTACCCGGTCCTTTAATCCTCGCTGGAGCTGTTACTTGCATTGGCCGATGGTGTCAGTGAAAGTAGCCAACGCATTTCTGGGCTTGAGCCATTGGAGGCTGTTTGCACTCAGCTCCCTGACTTGGCCACCCGCCTGGACGCCGTGGGTGCCTGTGCTGTCCTGTTAAAGGCTGTCTGGAGCTCAGCCAAGCTCTCCCTGCTGAGTCATCCAAACCTGCCCTTCCCTGGCCAGCCAGCCGCTGACCACTGACTCATGAGTGAGTGATTCTGACAACGGGCCCGGCTCGAGGAGCCAAACCCAAACAGCCCCGCCGTCGAGTCAGGAGTGAACTCCGTGCTCATTGTTTTGGGGTGGTTTTTCCCGCTGTGAACAGCTGTGTATGGCAGGCCCTGTCCGAAACCCTTATTTCCCCTTCCCCAAACAGACCTAACTGAGAATTTGGAAAGTCCTCAAGCCCCTTCTACGTACATTATGCGATGCAAAGTAAAGGCATCGTGAAGGAGTTGGCAGTCCCAGTACACTGGGGGAGAGGAACGTGAACGCCTGTGCTCAGCGTATCACTGTGACTCACCTGTTGCAGGTCAGCATGAAACTGACCCTCCTGTGGTCTGTTTAATCTTCTTCCAAAATTTAAAAATGATCCCCCGGTTGGTCGTGGCTCAGCATTTTTGTGCAGTGAGGAATCGTAAGCCATGTCTCTCCCTGGTTCTATCACAGCAGCACGGGCAGCTTGGGCATTATAGAACGGCCACTTTTACAACGCCCGGCACACCCTCTCTCCCTCCTGGTAATCTCAGGAGGACGTTATTAATATCCCTGCTAGAGAAAACCAAGGCCTTGGCGGCGCCTGTGGTTCATCGAGTAGAGCACCGGCCCCATATACCGAAGGTGGCGGGTTCAAACCCAGCCTCAGCCGAACTGCAAAACAGAAAAATAGCCGGGCGTTGTGGCGGGCGCCTGTAGTCCCAGCTACTCGGGAGGCTGAGGCAAGAGAATCGCCTAAGCTCAGGAGTTGGAGTTTGCTGTGAACTGTGTGACGCCACGGCACTCCACCGAGGGTGATAAAGTGAGACTCTTGTCTCTACAAAAAAAAAAAAAAGAAAAAGAAAGAAAAAAAGAAAACCAAGGCCGTGAACCCAAGGCAAGCAATCAGTTCATACGCACTTGTCTTTGTATCTGTGTCTTCCACTCCAGGGCCAGATAACCACACCTGGGCATCCTCCTTGCAAGCCCTTCTAATCAGCAGATAATTAACCAGCATTTCAATCAATCAATGTGTGTGTGTCTGTGTGTGCACCTGTGCACCTTACACATCCATCATTTTAATCTCATGATCAACTCTAATTAATGATTAACCCTGACTTCAAAGAAGCTAAGAGGTTTTGCCATTCAATGCAATAAAATTTCCTGTCCTTGGTTAGTAGACAAACTAACACAGTGAGAAAGATGAAGGGGCGCAGGGCCGAGGGAGGGGGACGGGTGAGTCCCACCTACTGGGCACAATCCCAGAGCCCGGTGCAGGACCTCACCTAACAAACGTGAGCATTGCAACCTGATTGCACCCTCGCATTCATCTGGAAAAGAAACAGAGTGTTTCTCTCCTTTGCCATGAATCCTGCTAAATTTGCTTCGAAGATGAAGACGTGATGCTGTTAGCTCCCAGACATGGCAATTTCACAATGCCCAAGTGAATTTAGATTTTGAGATGTAAAGAGAAATATAAAAAAATACCCCCTTCCCAGACCACCTTTGGTACGATTTTCACAAATTGTGATTTTTAGATTTTTTACTTTTCATTTTGAAATAATGACAGACAGGCTGAAACTTTTGAAGGTAAGGATGTTACGGGGTCCGTTGTGTTGTTAATTCAGCTTGCTTTCATATTTTGCTGCAGAACAACATATAGGAAGGGCATCAGCGTCGACATATTTCTTTTTTTTAATTAAGTCAAATACATATAGATTATGAATACATTCATGCATATGTGGGGTACAATGCGCTGATTTTTTTTATATATACAATCTGACATGGTCGGAAAAAGTATCCAACGTACTCAGTACTTGTATGAAACCTATTTATATTGACTCAGACATTTCTTTTAACAAGACTACAGATTTGACCAAGTTGTCATCAGCTCAATCAGTTTTAATTGTTCACATCTCCAAGGCATGCAGAACATTGCTGGTGAGGACTCATAACGAATTGCCCGTACAGAAGAGTGTATGCAACCACAGTTGGACACCTTCTTCTCAGAGAAATACGCACCCGAGTTCACCATCGTTCACCTTGCCTAGCCTCCCATCCTGACACATTTCCCGGCCCTCGTAGGTTTATGCCCAAAACTACCTTCGCTGGAATCCTTGAGCAGGAAGAAAGATGAACATTCTGCATTTAGTAGGTTTCACCTGTACCCTTCTAAGATGCACCATAAGTGTGATCCCACCAATTACCCTCCCTCCACACATCATACAATAAACAAGAACATCCCATGAAGGTTATCACCAATTACCCTCCCTCCACACATCATACAATAAACAAGAACATCCCATGAAGGTTATCACCAATTACCCTCCCTCCACACGTCATGCAATAAACAAGAACATCCCGTGAAGGTTATCACCAATTACCCTCCCTCCACACGTCATGCAATAAACAAGAACATCCCATGAAGGTTATGTCAAACAGTTGGATGAAAATATTTCAGATTGTACATGAAGCCAGCACATTGTACCCCATGATTGCACTAATGTACACAGCTATGATTTAATAAAAAAAAAAAAAGAAAGATGAGCATTTCCTGGAGTCGTTGCAAGCCACCAGCCGTGGTTTGTTTATTGGGTCACACAGATGAAGGCGGACAGGGTTAAAACCATTGCAGACCAGGGAGGGGAGGAGAAACGGAGAGGCAGAGTCCAGGAAGGACAAGAGAGCAGCTCAGAACGCAGGGAGCGGGTGGTCCTACCTGTCAGGGTCCAGGGAGGTGGGGTGCAAGAAGTTATCTGGGGAGGGGGAAGCCGCACACGGATGCCCCCCATCCCGGCCTGGTTCCTGGGCTTCAGAGAGCTGAACTGGAGTGATTGAGAGTTGGGAGCTGTGTCCTGCGGCCCGGGGTGGGCCGGAGGTGGAGGGTTCACGGAAGGGGGCAGGGGTGTATATGAGTGTCCTGGGGCTGCATGATAAATGACCACAAAACGGGCTTAAAACAACAGACATTCACCCTCCCCCAGCCCTGGAGCCCAGGAGTCCGAGCTGCAGGTGACTCAGGGCTGCTCCCTCCACAGGCCCCAGGGGAGGCCCCTTCCTGCCTCTCCCAGCTCCTGGGGGCTCCAGGTGTCCCTGGGCTTGTGGCCACATCACTCCAGTCTCTGCCTGCCTCTCCACATGGCTTCTCCTCTGTGTCTGTGTCTCCTCTGCTGTCTCTCAGGAGGACACCTGTCACTGGACTTAGGGCCCTCCCTAATCCAGGATGGTCTCATCTTGAGATGCCTCAAAAATTACATCTGCAGAGACTCTATTGCAGGTGGCTCAGGGCTGCTCCCTCCACAGGCCCCACGGAGGCTCCTTCCTGCCTCTCCCAGCTTCTGGGGGCTCCAGGCATCCAGGGGCTTGTGGCCACATCACTCCAATCTCTGCCTCCATCTCCACGTGGCTTCTCCTCTGTGTCTGTGTCTCCTCTGCTGTCTCTCAGGAGGTCACCTGTCACTGGATTTAGGGCCCTCCCTAATCCAGCATGGTCTCAATTTTGAGATGTCTCATTAATTGTATCTTCAGAGACCCTATTGCCAAATAATATTCTAGTCATAGCTTCTGGGTGATAGGGCATGGACGTATATTTTGGGGTCACCATTGAACCCATTACAATTATATCCAGTTCCTTCTGGAGGCCCCAGGTAGGCTCCGTCCTGCCTCTCCCAGCTCCTGGGGACTCCAGGCGTCCGTGGGCTTGTGGCCACATCACTCTAGTCTCTGCCTCCGTCTCCATGTGGCTTCTCTTCTGTGTCTGTGTCTCCTCTGCTGTCTCTTAGGACACCGTCATTAGATTTAGAACTCACCTAGATAATCCAGGGTGACCTCATCTTAACAAAAACCTCCACAAGAACTCCACTTTCAAACAAGGTCACATTCTGGGATTTCCAATAGACTCGGATTTGGGGGACTATGATTCACTTCAATGCAGACTTTTGGCCCATTCTTGCCCCATGGGCCCAGGAGCCTCTGCTATAATCTCTGATGATCGACTGCCAGGGCCGAGAGTGGACGTGGACAGCTGGAAAAAGGATCTCCAGCCTGAGGATAAAATTATCCACGCCAGGTCACGTGGCAAGGGCTGGCCAGGCCCAACAGTCACAGGACAAAACTGGAAAGTTCCTCAAACTGGGATTTCATCTGGGAGCATCATTGGGCCAGGAAAATTCAAGCTTTGAAAATAGATAACTATGGGGTGGCGCCCGTGACTCAAGGAGTAGGGTGCCGGCCTCATATACTGGGGGTGGTGGATTCAAGCCCGGGCCCAGCCAAATTTGCAAAAAAAAAAAAAAAAAATAGAAAATAGATAACTATAAAAGCATTAACTTCTAGTCCTGAATCCTACAATATTGCTTTTTAAAAAAAAAAAAAAAACTCAAACAAAAACTATTTCTTCCAAAAGCCTTCTCAAACGCATCGTTGACTAAGCAGACTCAGAATAAGTCAGTGAGTAAATAAAACATAATTGTATCAGAACACAGACTGCGTTAAAAGATATTTCCAAGAAAAGTAGGTGAAAAACTAAAGAGATGAATTAGAGTGGGGGGAGAATGTTTCCTTCTCAAGACGTTCCAATGTTCTTATAGTTTCAAAATGAGTTGGACATTTCCCATGAAAAGTTGGAAATTTAGTTGTTATCTTCAGCATTGGGGATATCGCTTTTTTTCTTGTCTGGTGGTGTTGATATAGTGCAAGGTACTGTCTGAAAGTTAAGGGGTTTTTTTGTTTGTTTTTCTGTTTGTTTTGCAGTTTTGGCCGGGGCTGGATTTGAACCCACAACCTCCAGTATATGGGGTCGGAGCCCTGCTCCTTGAGCCACAGATGCCACCCTGAAAGCTGAGCTTTTTTGGTTCAATATATACAAGTGTTGGAAACACTCTTTCAATGTGAAATGTTGTTTTGAATAATGTAAAGACAGTATACAAGGAAAGAAAAAGATTAGAGGGAAGAGAAAGCATAAGAAGAAAAATAATGTCGCCCAAAGTCACAGGAAATGTTTTGCATTTGGAACTGTAACATTTTTCCTGTTTAAATGCCACTGAATGGAAATTATGACCAGGAAAAAACAAACTCATTTTCAGCGGTGCACGCTGAAGCTGTGAGCAGGGCCCATTTGGGTTTCATTTTGCATCCCGGGGCCCCTTCGGGCGTGTAAAGTTACTCATTGACTTTTTGGGAGAACTGGAAGCCGAAGGATGGTGACCAACTGCAAAGACGGGGGAGCTCTTAATACAATAACAAAGAAAACGCTGTAAAGGCTATGTTAACTAGTTTGATGAAAACATTCAAATTGTATACAAAACCAGCACATTGTACCCCATGACTACATTAATGTTAATAGCTATGATTTAATAAAAAATAATAATAAAGTAAAGGAAAAATAGAAAGAATCCCAGAAACTGACTGAAGGTGTATTGCCATCAGCACAATGCTTAATAAAGAAAACCCATCTGAATCTCAGTAAGAATAGCAACTTTCATGGTGTTTGAATGTTCCCTGGTCACGTCTTCTGCACCTCAGTTTGCTAATAATGCTGAAGGGGGCATTTTGCTGTAGGTACCAGCACCAGAGCCCACAGAACAAGTCCCATTTACAAAGAGCTATGGTGGCTGTTTGCCTCGTCTAGCTGGGACTATCAAATCTTCTAGAAGATTGGCTCCCTGGAAGACTGGCTCAAAGGTGTTGCCTTTACCCCAGTTGACTTGGAACTCTCCCGGTGCTGAAGTGGCTAATCACAGTCCATCGGCTGCAAATGTTTAAAGGAGACGCATTAGTTGCTGCTGTCTGGAATAATGGATAATAGTTGGGGTGAAAAATAGACTAACCACAAGTAATGGAGGAAGGGATGAAGCATGAAAGGCTTGGATCTACATAAAGGCATGGAAAAGCTACAGCATATGCTGAAAATCTACACAGCCATCCACACACCCAGAAGAGCCCTGAGGAGGCCCTGAGCTGGGCCCTGGGCTGGACCTGCAGGCTCTTGACACGCCAGGAAAGAACCCCAAGGCAGGGCTGTCAGTTACCCAGCTGTGACTGAAGATGTGTCGTGCCCGTTTACAAAGACTCAACTTTTTTTTCTTTTCCTGGCTTCCACACATTTCTGAAATCTCTGTCAATCAGTAGCTGGTCCCTAATCTAATGGAAACCAAACTACAGTGGACATAGAAAACAAAGAATATAGACTTTTAAAAATTGGCTCAGAAAAGTCACAAAACAAACAGCAACTTCTACAACAATAAGCAGACACACAATCCTTGGGAAGGAAGGGAATCTGATTCCCAGAGTTGACAAATTGTAATATCTAAATTGTCTGACTTTTACCAACAACAAAAAATCATAAGGCATAAAAAGAAATAAAAAGGATGGGGGGGAAAGCAATTAATGAAAACTGTCCCCATGAAAGTCTAGAAAATGAGACTTACTAGAAAAAGACTTAAATAAATTGTTTAAAATATGTTGAGAGGGTCAAAGGAAAGTATCTATGAAGAACTAAAGGAAAATATGATAGCTACGTCTCACCAAAGAAAGCACATCAGTGAAGGGATATCAATTATAGAAAATAGCCAAATTCTGGAGTTAGAAATTATAATTGAAATTAAAAATTCCATGGAGGGCCTCAATAGCAAGTTTCAGCAAACAGAAGAAAAACTCCATGAACTTGACAATGGGGCAATCAAAACTATGCAGCCCAAAGAACAAAAAGAGAGAAAAAAAGAAAGAAAGAAAGAAAACCAAACAGGGTGACACCTTGTGGCTCAAAGGAGTAGGGCACTGGCCCCACATGCCAGGGGTGGTTCAAACCTGGCCCCAACCAAAAACTGCAAAAAAAAGGAAAGAAAACCAAACAGCGCCTCAGGAAAATGTGAGACCCCATCAAATGTACTACAGATGTAAAACGGGAGTTCCAAACGGACAAAAGTGACAGAAAGAAGAGTCAAAGAGATAATGGCAAGAAACTTGTGAAATTTCACTTAAAAAATTGATCCTCACACCTAAGACGCTCAACAAATTCCAAGTAAGAGAAACAGAGATTCACACTGAGATGCATTATATTTAAGCTGTGCAAAGGCAAAGAGAAAATCCAAAGATCAGCAGGAGAGAAATGCCACCCCGTATACAAGTCATCCTTAACAAGATCGGCAGCTGATTTCTCATCAGAAAAGCTGACCACAAGGCTTTAGGGGGATGTATGAAAAATATGGAAAGAAAAACTGTTCAACCAATAATTCTATCTACAGCAGAAATAGCACTTAAAAATGAAGGCAAAATTGAGATATTCCCAGGTACAAAAGACTGGCAATTTTTTTCTATGCAGGAAACACTCACGAAGAAAATTTCCTAGGCTGAAAGCAAGTCACTTCAGACAGTAATTCTACTAGAGAAATATGCAACAGTAAAAATAATCATGTATTAACCAAAAAAAAGTATAAATTAGTATTCCATCTCTTTTCTTTTCTTAACTGATTTAAAAGCAACTGTACAAAACAATATGTATATACTTGTATTGTTGGACCTATAAAACACAGAAATGTAATAAATCTGACAACTGCATGGAGGGGTGAGAACACATGTGTATTGGAGTAAGAAAATAACATCAGATGATAAATTTAAGCCATAGAGAAAATGAGGGGAATCAGAAATGATAAATGAGAAAGCTACTGCAACAAACTCGATAAATATATGTTTGTTATTCTTTTCTCAGATTCCTTAGTAGGCACAAAATTATATAAAGAAATAATTGTAACAATTTATTGCTGGGTTTGCAACACAGGCAATTTTAATAATTACACAGAAGAGTAAAGAGACATTAGAGTTACATTAAAATTTTTGTATCTCACTGGAATTAAGTTACTATCAATTTTCAGCTGATTCTGATAAGTCAAAATGTATATGATAATCCCCAGAAAAATCATAGCACAAAAAATCTCAAAAAGCACAGTGAAAAAATTCTTAAGAAAGTAAAATGTTACAACAGAAAATATCCCTTAAGGGCAAAAACTGTGAAATGGAGTAAAAAAGACACATGAAACAGGAAGCAAAAAGTGAAATGACAGAGGTGCATTCAACCATGAAAGTCAAGGTCACGGTGGCTGCAGTGACTATGTGATCAAGAGAAAGAGCTTCTCAGAATGTGCATGGTGGAATACTATGCAGCCACTAAAAATGGTGGAGGCTTTACATCTTTTGTATTAAGCTGGATGGAAGTGGAACACATTATTCTTAGTAAAGCATCACAAGAATGGAGAAGCAAGAAGCCTATGTACTCAATTCTGATATGAGGACAATTAATGACCTGGTACATGGTGGGGGGCAGGGAATGGGGAGAGCAGAGAGAGGGAAGGTGGGCCGGGGTGGGGGTCACAGTGCATGGTACAACTTTTGGGGGTGGGACACAATTATAAGAGGGTCTTTATCTAACAAATGCAATCAGTGTAACCCAGTTCTTTGTACCCTCAATGAATCCTCAAAAATAACAAATAAATAAAAATAAAAACATGATTACTATTTGTTCAATCTACTAGACAACAATTTTTATGTGTATATGCTATTATATAAATATGTTTATTTGGCTAAATGATATTCAACAGGAAATAGCTTTATTTTTACAGCTTAGTTTCAAAATACTTTAATTCTATGTACTTTAAGTCATTTATACTTTGGGACATTTAAACTTTATGATATTTTCAAACAAAATGTTTACTCACACAATAAGTCCTGAGAGTTTTCATATCTATAATTCCACAAGATTTTTATTTATTTCTTTATTATTATTATTATTATTATTTGCAGTTTTTGGCTGGGGCTGGGTTTGAACCCACCACCTCCAGCATGTGGGCCTGGTACCCTACTCCTTTGAGCCACAGGCACCACCCAAGATCTTTATTTTTCAGATTAATAGATCTAATGTTTTTGTCTCTGTATCTAATTTACCTATGTAGCCATTATATACTTTGCAATATCCTAGACAATTCTACATTTCTGTTTTGCTATTATTAATTTGTTTTAGTAATTTAAGAAGTATTTGGCAAACTTATTCCTCCTATTATAACCGCTTTTATTTCTCAATATTTCCTTCTATTTTACAAAAAAAAGAGAGAATATTAAGATTTGAATATAAAATACTTTTTTACACACCCATAAAAAAAGAAAGAAAATAAAGACACAACTGTATGTTATCCAAATAAGACACAGGTTAGAATCAGAGATACAAACAAGTTAAAAGGGAAAGGAAGGAAAAAGACTTGCAAACAGCAACAGTAAGAAAGCTGGAGTGGCTACACTAACATCAGATAAAATAAAAATGTGATTAGATACAAAGAGGAACATTTTATAATGCCAAGAGTAGGACTCCATCAGAAAGGCATAACAATTATAAATATATATGCACTTAAAACTCAGCTGCCAAACACATGATGTAAGCACTGACAGAACTGATGAAGGAAACAGACAATTGAACAAAAATAGTTGGAGACTTCAATACTCCGGTTTCTGTAATGAATCAAACAACCAACGGACAATTAACAAGAAAACAGAAGCCTTGAACTACACTATGTAACCACTGGCTCTAACAACATTATAGATCACTCCACCCAACAGCAGGATACACGTTCTTCTCAGGAGCACATGAAATGTTCTACAAGAGACCATATACTCTGTCATAAAACCAGCATCAGTGTATTTTAATACAGTAAGATATAACTAAAAATTAATAACAGAAAGAAAATTGGGAATTCATAAATAAGTGAAAATCAAAGAATACAGGAAAGAAAGGAAGATGGCTTTAACTTTAGAAACATCAATTAATGTAGTACATGGTATCAGTAGACTAAAGGACATAGCCATGTGCTCTCAATAGACACAGAAAATTATTGGACAAAATTCAACACCCCTTCATAATTAAAAGATATACAAATAAACAGAAACCCTTAACAAACTAGGAATAGAAAAAATTCCTTAATATGTTACAAAGACTCCACAGGCCAGGTGCAATGGCTTATCCCTGTAAACCTAGCACTCTGGGAGGCTGAGGCAGGTAGATAGCTTGAGCTCAGGAGTTCAAGACCAGCTGAAGTGCAAGTGAGACCCCATCTCTGCTAAAAATAGAAAAACTAGCCAGGTGTCATGGTGGGTGCCTATAGTCTCAGCTATTTGGGAAGCTGAGGCAAGAGGATCAGTTGAGCCCACGAATTTAAGGTTGCTGTGAGCTATGATGACACCATGGCATTCTACCAAGGGAGACAGAATAAGACTCTGTCTCAAAATAAATAAATAGATAAATAAATAAATGGAATCCACAGAACATAATCTGCATTAACCACATTCTTAATGATGAAAATCTGAATTTTTTCTTTAAGATCAGGAACAAGGCAAGAACATCCACTTTTGACATTTCACATGGTACAGGGGGTTCTATCCAGGGAAATTTCACAAGAAAAAGAAATAAAAGGTACCCAGACTGTAAAGGAACAAATAAAATCATCTCCATTTGCAAATAATATGATCTTTGTATATAAAAATTCCTAAAGCATGTGCTAAAAATTTATTAAAACTCAAATATTCAGAAATGCTACATGATATAAGTAAATCAGTATTTAGAAATAGATTGTATTTTATACTATAGCAATCAAAATATTAAAAATTAAGTAAATGATTACATTTATAATAGCATCCAAAACACTAAAATGCTTTGGAATTTACGAAATTAAATAAGAAACTTACACTCTTAAAACTTCAGAACACTGATGAAAGAAATTTTAAAAGATCTACATAAATAGAAAGACATCCCGTTTTCACGAAATTGAAAGGCTTATTTTTGTTAAGAAGGCTATGTTCCCAAAATTGATCTACAGATTCAATGCAAGTCTTATTAAAATTTTATAACCATAATAGATTTGTTACTTGGTGTGCTTGGCAAGTCACAATGCAACGACACTGGGTTGCAGCAGAGAAGGAAGTTTAATTGTCATTCCACAAAATAAGGAGATGGAAGGAAATCTCAAATCTGGCTCCTGGCGGAGTCTGGGGGATTTTAAGGAGTCTGGAGTGAGAATGAAACATGAAGATTGTTGGTCAATCAAAGAGTATGGGGTGAAGGGATGGGACACAGAAACAAAGAAACTGCGTTTTTGGTTCCTGTGCCAGGGCATCTTCAAAGTAGTTGACATCAGCTGTTCTGTGGGAATTCACTATCTGAAAAACATTGTAAGCATTTCTTAAACTGAACCCGTATGATCTGAACGTCAGAAATTCTATCTATAGGAACAGTATGGATGCAATGGTCAGTGTTGGGTGCTGTGTGACTTTTGGTTACAAGGAAGCAGGCCTTAGTGCAGCCTGATTAATGCTTAATTATAACTATATTTCTTTTTATTTTCTATACATATGCATGTATTTATTTGGTTTCCGCTTTTTGCCTTCACAAAATTAAAAAGGCTTAAAATTTAATAACAATAACAATGTTCAAGATAAGGACTAGAAACCAAAAACCTCATAAAGAACGAATGAAGATAAATACATTCAAAAAAGAAATCAGACGATTAATGAAATGAAATATTGAGCAGTAATAATAATAATAATAATAATGCAAAAAAAGTAACATTCACACTGTCTATCATAGAATGCTTTGACTCTGAGGTTCAGTATGGAGTCATCAGTTAACATCTTCTTATTTTGTTTCCCAAAGTCTCAAAAAATAGACAACTAATATTTATAAATAAAAGATAATTTCAAAAAACAGATCATGCCAAATCTTATAGACAATAGAAAAAGAAGAAATACTTCAAAATCATTCTACTTCATCTGTATACACCTGATATTAAAATTGGAGAAAATATATTATTATAAAGGGGAAATTACAAACATATATCACTTATAAATGAGGATGCAATATCCTAAACAATATATTAACAAGTTGAATTAAAAATTAATGTTTAAGTAATGTACTTTGGTCAAAATTAAATCCAATTTATGTGAGAATTAGTCACTATTTTCTTTTCTTTTCTTCTTTTCCTTTCCCTCACCCCCTCCCTCCTCTGTCTGGTCTCCCCTCCCTCATGCCACACCATGTCATTATTTGTCATCAATTGTCCTCATATCAAAGTCAAATACATAGTATTCATACTGCTCCATTCCTGTGATGCTTCACTAAGAATAATGTGTTCTACCTCCATCCAGGTTAGTACAAATGCTGCAAAATCTCCATTTTTTTTAAATGGCTGAATAATATTCCTTGGTATGCATATACCACAGCTTACCAATCCATTCCTGGGTTGAAGGAGATTTAGCTGTTTCCACATTTTAGCAATTGTAAATTGGGTTGCAATAAACAGTCTAGTACAAGTGTCTTTAAAATAAAAGGTTTTTTTTCCTTCTGGATAGATGCCCAGTAATGGGATTGCTAGATCAAATGGGAGGTCTAGGTTAAGTTCTTTGAGGTTTCTTCACACCTCCTTCCAAAAAGGTTGTATTAGTTTGCAGTCCCACCAGCAGTGTAAAAGTGTTCCTTTCTCTCCACATCCACGCCAGCATCT